>APFE031228019.1:0-39869 GCA_000404065.3 Pinus taeda
ATATATTATTGACAAATTAATAAATATATTTTAGGAAAAACATTAAAGTAAATGGAAATATAATAAAATAGATATACAGTAAATGAGAAAGGTAATACTTTTGATTAACAAGGATATAATTTTTCAACACTAGACCTTGTTTAGCATAGGTAACACCTACATCACCTCCTATTGCAATTCTTCCACTAAAAATGATCATATTTTTGTTATATATGTACAATGACAAATTCCTTAGTTCTCCTTCTTATCAAAAGAAGCCATGAAGGTGACATAAACTTGGACATGAATAAAAAATTTAACGAAATAAAAGAAGATTACAATGTTTCTTTGACTACATTATGATATAATTACATTTATGCATCCTAAATTGTCTTTCATCATTTCAAAGAAAAAATTGTCATGAAATGTACATGCCCTTAGCATTGAGGACTTTCATCAGTACTATGTCACAAAGCCTCACAACATGCAAACATTAAATGACCCACAACTTTATTCCTTGTCAATTATTCTTGATATTTTTGTTTTATTCAAGAATGTCTCATGTTATCCTCTCTTTTAATCACTTAATTCTTTTGTATATTTTGCACAACTATGACATGTTTTTTCTTTCTTCTCAAAGGGTTCTATCTAGTAGCAAAACTTTCAAGGATGGAAATTTATTTTAAAGCTTATAAACCTTGCCTAACATTAGTACTCCCTAATATCCATAATGTTAAATGTTTAATGATATTTTCATAAAAATATTGAGAGTTCTAACTATTTTTAAGTTAAAATAATTTTAAAGTATAAAATTAGAGCAAATAAATAAAAAAAATTTCAAAATTGACAACTATTGTTTATTTTTATTTTTTAAAAACCCTGGAATATTACCCCAATAAATTTCTCTACTACTTGGAAAATTATTAGGCTTATTTACAATGAAACATTGCTTAATCTACTCAGAGCTCATAGACTATCCATCAATATTATCTCATTTTTCAATTTACTTAGTCATGCCCCTTCCTCGTCAAGGGTGATTTAACTCCCAGAGGATGATAAATCAACACGTTTATTTTGTTATACCTAACCACTTTAAACATTAAATGTGTTAATTAAGTACCGTACTAAGTATATGTGGGATTTTCAACTTTCTTGTTTATATGGGTTTATAGCTATGCATAATCATTTGCCACTTGCTCCTTGTTCACAATCACTAGCAAGGCCCCTTCATTCATGTAGAAAATTTGGACATATATATTTTTGTTAGTGCGGTCCTATGCATTTTAATTATGATAATGAAAATAAATGTACGAAATATTTTGTTGATGATTACACTGGAATGTGTTGTGTGTACTTACTAGAAAGTAAATCTCAAGCTTTAAAAACATTTAAGGATTTTCATGTATGGATTGGATATGAAGCATAATCATACATTGGCTCTCTTCATACCATTAATGGAATATAATGTAATCTAATGAATATGAAAAATATATATGCAAGCACAGGATTCAACATCAGAATATAGTTCCATACAATTCTCAACAAAACTAGGTAGTTGAAAGAATGCATATTACTCTATTGAATATAGTTCTCTCAATGAGGTTTCTCAAAAATAGAACATTGATGTTTTGGGATTATGTGATTCTATGTGCAATGTATGTGAAAAGCTTATGTCCCTCTGACACTCTTAGAAGAAGAGTCCTGGTAAAATGTGGTATGGATGAAATCCTTCAGAAAGACATCGCAATGTCTTTGGTTCCTCTACATTCACTTATGTTTGTTATAGTATAGTTTTTCTTGCATATTGGGTATATTATTGTAATTTTTTAGTTCTTACTTTGTGGTTGTGATGTATCATAAGTTGGTTATGGTTTCCTCAAAGGATTTCAGGGTAATTTATGCTTTTGTTAATGACTTCAAAATGAACTACCCTTCATACATTGAGTTACTTCCAATATTGTACAATCTTTCTAGAATTGTCACTCTATGATTAAACCATAACTTGATTCTCATCTCAATAAAATTTTTCTTTATACAAGCATATATGTACATTACTAATGTTATTCCGTTATAACAAAGCATCGAATTGATGCATGTCATCTATATTACTAAGGTTAGACTCTAGTTATCTCAAAACATTCTATAATGTTCTTTCCCTAATTAATTTAAAGTGATTCCAATTCAAACAAATGAATTCCTTTCTTATGTGTATAGGTTAGTTTATGACCAACTTGGGTTATCTTGTGACATTGTTTTGGGGTCAAAATTCATGCAAGTTTTTCCGCCTATGTGTTAGCCTTCAAGTACTTACCAAATGCTTCCTCTTTACAGGGTTTCGATGTCAGTTTCCATTTTCATTTGATTTTGGCTGGAAGGAAATTTGATGTTGTTTGAGTTTAAAGAAAACCCTTATATAGCTAGTGCTTTTCCCAAAATGCATAACACTGAAAAGATTCATGTATATCGATTTCAATTCAACAGATTTACCCTCTCTTCGTTAATGAAAATATTTAATTATGATAAAATAGTTTTAATTGTCTTATGGCCCCAACAGTGTAAATCTTTCTTCTTATTCATAAGGACAATTTATACAATGTATTTACTTCTTACTATGTTTAATGAAGTGATTACATCAAGAGTTTATAATACTATAATATTTTTTCTATTTTTATTATATGAGTACACATTAGATATTCATGTCATCTCTATATGATTATCAAAAATAATAATTACGCAAAATATTTGGAATACCAAAATAATAAACAAAGCCATATATGATTCCTAATATCGTATGTTTCTCAAGTAAGCATAAAAGACGTAGAACATAAGGCTTCTTATTCAAGAAACAACATTAAATTTAACACAACGCTTTTTAAATCAATGATAATTCGATGAAACCAATCATTCCAAAACAAATTGTTCATTGAACACTAAAACTAGAAATATAATTGTTTAACAGACAAACAAAAGGTTTAAAAAAAATAAACTCAAAATTTTGATCTCGTTGAATGCTTCAAATTCTTGGCCAAGATATCAGATCTAAACATAAAAGAAATTGCATGTACTTGAACGACTATATTTGTGAATAGAGGAAATATTTCTAAATGAATTACTTATCATTTAACAGCAGGATATCATTTATGTGAAGAGATATGTTCTGGATTCATGAAATTGTAGCTTTCATTTCAACCAGTGGAGAGGAGAGTGACAATTTAATATTTGAATATAAGACATCAATCTTAAATGAACTTCCATATCTCCACCTCCACCTCCACCTCCTCCACCATCTTCTCATCCTCCTCCTCCTCTTCCACAACCTCCTTCAACTCCACCTCCACCACCACCTCCTCCTCCTTCTCCTTCTCGACCTCCACCTCATCCTCGTCCTCCTCCACCACCTCCTCTTCCCCCACCTCGAAATCCACCTCTTCCTATACCTCCTCCTGAGCCTCCACCTCCTCCTCCACCCCCTCTCCCTTCGCCTACTCCACCAACTAATCATCCAACTCCTCATCCTTCTCCTCCTCTACTCACTCATCCACCACCACTCCTCATAATCGTCCTCCTCCTCCTCCTCCTCCACTTCCAGGTACCATGATTGATTCTTGAGCCTCATTTGATCAGTGAGGTGTTGCAAGGTTTGGAATGAGTGTGTAAAGCCCATAAAACCCAGACTGTACTTTGAGCCTCATTTGATCACTGAGATGTTCCAAGGTTTGGAATGAGTGTGTAAAGCCCATAAAACCCAGACTGTACGGTTGGAGCTGAGGACGAATCTCTCGGTGGGGAGAAGAGAAAGATAAAATTGAGAAAGAGAAAATCCATATCTCTATCCAGAAAATCACAGTCCTCTGAAAGGCCTTCGGTTGCAGATAGTAATGATTATACATAGACAAATGTACCAATGTTTTACATATGCTGTCTCGATTCTTTAAAATAAACCTTTAAATGAGAAAGAATCTGCAGAAATACTTAAAACGCTATGTGCTCACTCAAAACCCTAAGGACGTATAAAGATGTTAAAAAGGATGATTGCAGAGCAGCATATGTGTAAATTCGAGTACAATGAGCAATTTTTGGTTTGGCAATGCGGTTATAAAAAAGGGAAGTCAGTGGGAGCCAGCAGGGTCCTTTCTTTCTTTAAGGAGCTAAATCTTTACTAAATGTAAGTCTAGCTCCCCGCACGGTCCTTTCTTTCTTTAAGGAGCTAAATCTTTACTAAATGTAAATCTAGCTCCCCATGCTAGGGCTGCTACACATAATTTTAGCCTGAAATTCAGATGTAAGGTGGCATTAAAGGCCAAGGCCTTGGATCTTTAATTTTAGCCTGAAATTCAATTTCAAATGAATCTTTGGGGCGATGAGGTATTAGGAGTCACACGCTTCTAGCGGTTTTGAGCTACGAATCTATCATTTTAGTTTGCCAGCTGGCTGGTAAAAATTCCTTCACGGTCGGACTCGCTGCCGGAAAGGTCCCTCCAGGCTGGCAATTACATTGGCTGAGATAGACACACAAGTGTGGCTCACAGTGCTAGCATGCACAATCCACCCAACACATGCGCCAAATCCTAGATTTGGTAGAAACTAGAAATCATACACAGGAGATTTACAGGGAGGGTTAAGAATAAAGAGCCCCAAGTGGATATACACAGGCAGGGTCTTGCGGCATTTTCTGAGTCTATTCATGAGAGTCGCCAGCAAGAAGACTATGCGATCGAAAACATGATAATAATAATAAATTGCAAGGGTTCGAAGCAACTATGGCTTGAGCAACCCAGTATTCGCGTGAGTTACGATGGCCGTTATATGCAACGCGTCGTAATTACCATCGCCATTATCTGCAACGCGAGATAATTCGCGTGAATTGCCATCGCCGTTATCCGCAACGGGTATGATAAGTGAGTTATTCGTATCATAAGCGAATAACCTTAGCCGGATATGCCATTTGACGGTGGCGCCAATCATTTCCGACACGTTATAGGCGAGTTCATTTCGGGCAATGCCAGTAACCATTGCCATTTATGCGAGGTATTTCCGAGCGAGCGGGTGCCATATGCCGGATATGCGACTTATCTCTGCCGGATATGCGATTTATCATTCCAGTTATCTCCGGCGAAATAAGACGCATATACGGGAAGGATAAGTAGCATATCCCGCAGAGATAGGTCGCGTTCCAGGCTCATAATTCGCATATCGGCATAACCAAACCGCATTGCCCAGAAATTACTAGCGTATCCGGCAAAGATTGCTGGGATATCCAGAAATACCTGTCGGAAATAGCTCGCGTTATGTAAAGGTCGCATATCGGCGGGGACATTTGGCATATCTGACCGCATATCCTGCTAGTAACTCTCATATCACTACCGCGTTGATAGTGAATAACTCGCCTATCACTACCCGTTGATATTGAATGACAGCGCGTTGATAAACAATAATTCACGTATCAGTATCAATAACAAACGAATATGCGTTCCAAGTGAAATTAACAAACCCTATATGAAACATCCATAAGTGAAAATATATGGATATCGTGAAATTTCGCAGGAAATGTCTTTGCGGATATCTGCCACCATTCCTTTGATGTTTCGAAGGACAAATTTGCCTGACAGAAAATGGGAGAGCCGCTGGGTACGTATTATTTGCCTGACGGAAAATGGGCAGCCACAGCTTACGGATTTAGTGGAATACAGATTTGATAAACATTCTGGACAGCCAAGAATTGCCATATGATGAATGCATGGATGGATGAGCCCGCTGTTTATTCTCCGTAGAAAGGTGACTTGGTTGTTAGGGGTCAGAACTTCATCAGCCTTTTCACCTCAATTGAAGCAATTGAATTCACAATAACAATAAACGGGAAAACTTCAAGTAAAGAGACCCGAGCTGTAGTGAACAACTAACCTGTATAGAGGAAGTGAGCGCGGTTGCTTTTTCAAGGGCGTCTGCAAAAATATTTTGAAATAGGCTCTTAAGTTTTCTCAGTGGATAAAAAAAAAAAAAAATTGAAGTGGGCTCTTCAGTTTTTTTCGCTATCACAACCAGTATCGAACAACACAAGATCAGCTTCTACCAATGTTTGATCATCCAGTACAATCCCCTTACTGCAAAATCCCAAGTTAGTAGATTTTCGAGATTCAATAAACCGTATTCTAGAATACGCACCCTATTAATATAATAAATAGTAATAAAACATTTTGGTGGCAATAAAATTAAATGATTTTTTTAATTATCATTTGATATAAAACATTGATTTTAGCTTTGAAAATTAAGATTAAAGCGCCACCACCACCTGTGTGAAATTATCAAAACCCTTTTGGGTGAGAGGGTCATGAATACAATCCCATTCGAAGTACGACTTGGAAGATTATCATTCACAACCATTAAGTTGTCTTTACTAACCAATGGTACTAAAAATTCCGGTCTTCCTTCCACATATCTTTCATACACCCATGGTTATTCTAAATACTATGGAAACTCAGAATGATGGAAAACACTGTTTTTTTTCTCTTTTGTGAGTGTTTTTGTGGGTAAATGAGGGTAAATGGTTCTGGTGCATAAATTATAAATTACATAAAACAATGAAAAAAGAAAAAATTGAGATAAAATATTTAATTTAAACATAAATAAACTAATTAATTACTAAAAATATTCAATTTAAACATAGATAGTAAAATATTTAATTTAAATATAAATAAACTAAGTATCAAAAATATTCAAATTAAACATAAATAAATTAACAAACTAACTGTGAAAACTATTCAACTTAAAAATAAATAAACTAACTAACTTTGAAAAATATTCAATTTAAACATAAATAAGTAAACAAACTAAACAAACTGTAAAATAATATTTTGATATAAAATATTCAATTTTAACATAAATAAACAAACTGGCAAATAATTTTTTTTATGGCACTTCAAGTTGTACTAGAATTGGGTTTTCCACTAGTTTTAAAAACACTTGTAATTTTTTGATACAATACTCAATACAAACTAGTGTAAGAGCATTATTTTTTTTTGGATATCAAGGTAGTGTAAAAGCATTATATTTTTTTAGATATTAGAAGAAGGCCAACACACTGAAGTTTCGAAATAACTTTCTAAACTATTATGCGGGATCACGCTATCTCCGCACATGCACGATAACACGCACACATACATACACGCATACCCGTCCAGACACATATAGGCATACGTACATGTGCACAGGCATACCCCCACGACTGGCACACACAGGTAAGGAGCTGTCCTGGAATCAATCGAGAAGTCTCATAAGCAAGAGAACATGGGATGATCTAATGGGATGATCAGAGGGATGGGAGGATGGGGATTCAACCTTGCCTTGGGATTCAACCTTACCTGGGGAATAGAGCTGAGGCAGGGGACCTTTCCTAGGGCATCAACCTGTCCTAGAGCTCTACAAACTTGAAAATTGAATATAAGCAATGAACTGCAACACTGTACATGAATTTAGATAACAAAGTTGTTAGAAAAGTTGGCTACTAATTTCTATGTCTTTACCCTGTCTTTACTGTAAAGTTACTTACTTTTCACCATTTTTATTCTGAATTTTAAGTATCTTTTTTAGGGATTTTAAGTACTTATATGCAAATTTATGAATGGAATTTTTGAAACACATTACACACTGCTTTAAAATAATCTAGATGTTTTGGGAACAATTTCTGCAAATAACTCTTAGTATTATCTAGAAAGCCTATTTGTCTCTAAAATTTAAATGCTCTCAAAAATAAAAGAAAGATCACCTCCAACTCTACTTTCAATTCATCTACATATCAAAATATCAAATCATCCTTCTGTTAATGCTTAGCTCCAAAAAATCTAACGACGAGTGGAGGGTACCTATTCCTTCTAATTGCCTGACTTCTTTCCTGTCAAGAAGACAAATTAGTTCCCTTGATGAAACTTGGGACTCAATACAGCCATTCCGTTGATGAAACTTGGGACTCGATATAGGCTGTATTAAGGCTCGAAAGTTCTAGGTGCGCATTAGATATGGAAGAACCAACGAACCACCCAAGGTCGTAGCTCAGTCAGATTGACAAACTTCCTTCTCATTGAACACACTGGCACACGTGGATGCCTCACCATGAATGCCACGTGTTTGTTTGTTATTTTTTATTTTATATAATGTTTATGATATATTGAATTAGGTTTTTTATTTTTCATATTTGTAATAATGGGAGAATTATGCTTTCCTTTTTTTAAATTTGTAATCCTTTTTAATTTATTTAAATATTTCTGGTATATTTTTTATTTAAATAGTTGTAATGTTGTATAAAATGTATTAAATAATGTTATATAAATATTACAATTAATTATTTTGTATTTTGGGTACAATGCTATAATTAATGTTTTATATACAATATAAAGAAAAGAAGGCGGCTTAATTAATTAATTAAATCAATAATGACAGTTAATACTAATATGGTGGTGGAGCACCTCCTTCCAAAGATTAAATTTGATGAGCTAGATTTAGGATTTACATGCATTACAACCTTCAAACTTTTTTCTATAACCCACTCTAATTTTTCGCTAGGACTTCATTTTTACCTTAATTCACATCAACTTATGGTCTCCTAGTCCATAGGAGAGGTTGTGACCCCCTCTTACCACAATGTAGTCTCACAAGATGCTGAGTGTAGGAAAAACATGGCTCCCCTCCTACCACAATGTAGTCTCACGAGATGATAATTTTAGGAAAAAGGTGGCGGAAACCACACCTCATCAATCCTCCCCGCAAGGATCTTGAGTGCTATATGCCACAACAATGGATCAATTCGTTGTGGTCCAAAAGTCTTTCAAAATCCCAAGTATGAGGTCAAGTCAAATAAAATCATGGAGCACATAGAATTCATGCAACGCCACGTTTTAATGTGTCAAATTTATTGATACTTCGCCACCGAAACAAAACATCGAAGCATGGAGCAATGCTAAATGGGAGCTAAAAGTGCATGTTGATTTACATATTGGAGTCAATAGTTTTCTTACGATGATCTTCACTAATTTAGATGATCATTCAAGGGCATTTGAGAATGGCCCTTATTTTCTGAGCACAACACAATCCCTTTCAATAGGATCAAAAGTCGGTAGAGAAATCCTAACAACCACAACTCGAGCCCATGCAAGGCACTTCTACAAAGAAAATGAAAAACTGAGATAACGCACTCGATGGAGCCTGAAATGCATGATGCAAAGACAATTTTGGAAGAAATGAAAATGGAGGAAAGTTCTCCATTAAGCATAGAAGACTTGGATGAAGTGGAAATAGAGGAGAAAACCCTCTCCGAGATACTAGAGTAGTTGCAATGCCAAGGACGGAGTTCAATTTTCAAGGTCCAAATGGCTCTTCTCAAACAATCATATCTTAGGATTCAAATCAAACTTTTGGGGAGAGTGTTGACTCACAAATCCTCATCATTGTTCTCATTCTTTGGATTTGAGAGACCCCCTCAAACCAATCAAAGGAGACAAATGACGTGGGAGGAAAAGTGCACAAGAGATAATACAACAAACACAGAATCTTCTCGCCAATTCACATAATATTAGTTCTCTTTCAAAGGTGTTTTTCCGCATACCTCCTTCTCAATGAAAGTAATTTTGTGGAACATAAGTGGTCTCAATAACAACATAAAATAGAGACTACTTAGAGAAAAAATTAATAACGAGAAACCTATCATTATCATCTTGCACAAAGTAAAGGTTGTTTGAGCCACCATGGAGGCTCTAGTGGACTAATGGTAGAAAAGGCATGAGTCGATCTCTCTTGATGCTCAAGGAACAATAGTCTATCAATCCTATTAAACCCCATTGAAGTAAATTTTCATGATTCATAGTAGCCCCCGTGATCCTATCTCATCCTCTCTCGAAAATTTTAACCAATCATATCAAAGAATATGGGTTTCTTAATGGCAATATATGGGGCACACGTGCTGGGGATCAAATTTATTTTCTCAACAACCTCATTTAGCTTCAACAACTGCATTTGAATAAGAAATTCATTGTTGGAGGGGACTTCAATATGATTACCTCACACAGTCCTTCAAATATGAAATTAGGCACATGGCGTTAGCTGAGATAGAAATGGTAAATGGAATCTATACTTGGATAACAACAGAGGAGGTAGGCGCGAGATAAACTATACATATTTCTTATCTCATAATCATTATGGGAAAAATACCTCCTCTTCGAATCTTCCATCATTACGAGTGCTCACACGGACCACTCGCCAATAGTGTTAGAATTGGACCTCAAAGAAGCTACAGAAACCTGACTAGACCACTCACATATAGTGCTAGAATTAGACCTCAAAGAAGTTGCTTAAAACTCACCATTCATAATTGAGAGTTTTTTTAGATTCATCCTTCCTAGAGAAATCCAAGGAGTAGTGGTGGGATTTTGATAATTCAAGCCTATCCCCCATCTTCACCTTTCAACATTAGTTAAAAACTCTAAAAGGTTTAATTAAAAATTTGAATCATGAAGAACTTTCAAACATCTTCGAGAAAATATAAAATATGGAAACTGAAATGGAATGCATTCAACAATAAATGACACTTGAAGGGTGGTCTAAATGTTTTTCAAAGAAGGATGGGGGGGTTCTTAAAAAACTAGAGGAAAGACAGAAGCAATAGGAGACTTTATGGAGGAAAAAATCTAGGATCTCATGGCTCAAGGAAGGGGACAAGAACACTCAGTTTTTCCACAAACCAATGTTCAAACATAAGTATCATAATTGTATCTTCTCACATACCAGTTAGAATGGATATCATCTCTCTTATCATAGGGATATTGAAAAAGAAATTACTTCATTCTACAACAATATCCTTAAAGAACCTAACCCTAACAGATTACAAGCCATGGAGAAAATAATCACCCAAATTATAAGATTGGTCATTGAAGATCAAAACATGCCTTTAATGAAGGAAATTACTTTGTAGGATGTTGAGGATTAAGCATTGATGAGCCTCTCAAAAAATAAGGTCCCTAGACTAGATGGCTTCACCTCATATGTTTTCCAAACAAGTTGGTAATTCTTAGGTGAGGAGATATTAGCTTTGGTAGAGGAATCACAAAGAAGATTCTATATTCCCCCTTACTTTAAATGCCACATTCCTCACTCTTTCTCCTAAATGAGCACGAGCAAGAGACCCAAGTAGCTTCAAACGTATAACATTATGAAATGTGATGTACACAATCCTTTCGAAGATCATTCTGCGCATACTCAAACCATGTTTCCTTTGCTAAACTCCAAGGATCACTCGGGCTATATTAAATCCTAGACAGGGTCGTAGTAGCCCATGAACTTATACAAACTATGAAAGAATTTAGAAAACCGTGTATGGTAATCAAATTAAATTTGTCAAGAGAATTTGATAAATTGAGTTGGGGTTATCTTCTCTGAACTTTGAAAGCATTTGGTTTCTTTTATGATTGGGCTAAACATGTGGCTTCCTTATTCTCCTCCCCTTCCTTCTCTATCTTGATCAATGCTCCTCATCCTGCACCTTTAGCACCTCTCAAGGTATACACCAATGAGACCCACTCTACCCTTTTTGGTTTTCGTGAGTTTTTGAAGGCCTCAAGAACTCTCATAGATATTCTATGCCTAATGTTGTGCTAGACGGAATTATTCTCAATAAATGTTTAGCACCAGTAGTTTATAGATGACACTATGTTTATGAGTGAGCCCTCGATTCAGGAAGACTTGGCCTTTAAGAAAATTTTGAATAACTTTATGCTAGCCTCTCATACTAAAATACACCCCAACAAGTCCCAAGTCTTCTTCTTCAATACAAATCCTAGCATTCAATCTCATTTTGCATGTATTTTTGGTTTATCGTGAGCCTCTTTCCTAATCATTTATCGAGGAGTCACCCTAAAAGAGAATTCCTTGAAAACTATTTTCTAGAGATATATTTTGGATATAATTTCCTCCAAAATAAACAAATGGACATTCAAAGCCCTACAATTTCTAAGAAGATTAATTCTCCCCAAATTGGTGCTTCAATCAGTGTCGATTTATAGAATTTTGGTCCTAAATGCACTGAAAGTCATCTTGATCTCAATGAGAAACATTATGTGCTCTTTTCTTTAGAGAGGAGCAAATAGAGACCATAAGTGGTCACTAATGGCTTGGAATTTTATTTGTATTTCCTCTATTGTTAGGTAAAATGTAATAATTAAGTTGTATAAAATGTATTAAATAATTTTATATAAAAATTAAAATTATTGTTAGGTAGAGTATTATAATTAATGTTATATATACAAATAAAAGAAGGGGGCTTAATTAATTAATCAAATCAAGTGATAATAGTTAAGACTAATATGGTGGAGAACCTATGAAATAACACTCGACAATGTTGATGAGATAGGTTTACGGTTTACATGTGTTACAACCGTGAAACATTGACATTTTCCACAACCAACTCTAATTTTTTGTTAAGACTTTGTTTTTAGCTTGATTTTCACCAACCTATGGCCACCTCATCCGAGACAGGGGGTGTAGTCCCCTCGTACCATAATGTAGTCTCTCGAGATGCGAAGCCTAGGAAGAAGGCGGCAACAGTAGAACCTCATCAATATCCCCATCAGGAAATTCATCACAAGGAGGTAAAAAGTATGCCCCAATCCTCGGCACTGCATGGCAGAACAATAGATCAAGCTACTATTTTCCAAAATTCTTCCAAAACCCCAGATACAAGGTCAAGCAAGATAAAATCAAGGATCACATAGAATACATGCAATACCACACTTTAATATGAAAATTTATTGGCGCTTCGCCAACAAAACAAGATTTGGTAGAATGGATCAGCGCTAAATGGAAGCCAAAAATGCATATTCATTTGCATTTTGGATCCAAAGGTTTTATTATAACAGTCTTCTTGAATTTAGAGGATTTTCCAAGGGTCTTTGAGAATCGCCTTTATTTTCTTAAAAATGATTGTCTCTTCATTGAGTTACAGATGCCTTATTTCAACCCAGATAAAAAAACGTTTTTGGTTGCTCCTATATGGGTAACATTGTACGCTATATAAATTAAATATTGGCAAAAATATATCTTGGTGGGAATTGGAAATACCATTGGAAACTATGTAAAAGCCTCATAAATAAAAAATCCAAGAGGTGCAATACCTATGTTAGGATATATGTGTACATGAATTCTTGAGGGCCGCTATTGAAATATATATTTATCTTCCCCCATGATGAGGATATCATACAACCCATTGATTATGAGCATATCCTTTTTGTTGTAAAAGGTACCATGAACATGAATACATTTATAGGGACTTCCCCCTCATCAATCCCCCCAAGCCAAAGGAGATAGTCATAAGCACTAATAAAAAAGGTTTCAACAATCATGAGAGAGGAGGAGGAACCATAGGCCCCAAAACCCTAACCTTAAGGATACAAAGATATAAACTTTGAAACAGGAATTAATACTGTTACCCATTTTGTAGAGATAGCAAAAAAGTGACCCAATTTTGAAAAGGAGTGATGCAGAATACACATGTTTTTTTGAGAGCATAGTTTTTGGAACTTTAATTTTTTTTATGTACATTGTGTTTTAGAATGGTAGTGATTTTCATCCTCGTTTAAAAAAGTGGTAATTCTGCATGGGGCTCTTTTCTTAAAGACACATTTTTTGACTTTAAATTTTCTAATGTATGAAATGTAAATTATTATTTTCTAAATTTAATAATTTTTTAAGTGGTCTTCTTCTTCATATTTTCTTGTTTTTATTTAATTTTTTTTTTTTGTAGTGAAGCTTTTTATTATTTTGTATAATTAAAGAAGAAGGTCGATATTTTGAATTTTCGATATCCTACATATTTATACACTGTTAATTAATTTTTGAATCCAAATGAAATAATTGTCTCTAGAAAACAATAATTTTTAAAAATTGACATAAAAATAGCCATTTTTAACATAAATATAACTAAAAAACTACACATTTTGATAATTTTTTTGCTAGAAATGACATGTCAAAATCACAATTTTTATAGAAAAATTTTAACTAAAAAAGGTTAAATAATAGTTTGTTTTCTGAATTTCATGTCAAAATAATAATAATAATCACAATTTTTTTCAAAAAATAATGATTAACATAAAAATTAATGCGAAAATCACATAATACAAATATTGAATGCATAACAACCTTAATTGAGTGCTTATTCTTCTCAGAAAATGTCAAACTCAAAACATTACAAGTATAACTAATTAATAGTTACAAAAAATGAGCTTGATTTCCAATCATAACTTAAATTTAATCAACAATGTCACATAATCCAAACTCTTTATCCTCTAGAGTTTCATCATTGTCTTCTTCCACAACATTTTCTGCTTCATTTTGCTCATTTTCCTTTTATAATGGACCTTTGATGTCTGCAAATATCCCAATGTATGTGTTTCCAATCATTTCGTGTAGTGGTGGTTGGGGCTCCTTTGCCACTTTTTCCGAACCTAATTCACTAAATTCCCCTTTCTTCAACCCAATTTCTTGCATTGCATCTGGAAGAAATTGAAAAGCATTAATTCTTTGCTGAATAAAATTGCATTATATTGGATCTTTTTCAATGGCAATGCAATATCTTCCTTTTTGAAGGAAACATGCTAGTGTTATACCTAATTATCAAGCACAAAATAAATAATGAAGTAAATTAGTACAATGAAATATAAATTAAGAAATAACATATTGAAATTCAATTCCATATAATAAAACTTACATGAGCCAAAAAATAAATTCAAAACCCAATCTCCTTCATTTGAACATATGTCTATAAGATATTTAATAAATAACTGTGGTTTTCTTATAAATGTTAACCATCTCTCCTTTTTCTTCTTTGTCTTCATATGTTAGTTTTCTCACAACAACATCATAGGTCAGTATTTGGCTATGACTATTTCCATCTACCCGATTAAAAATCATAGACATATAGCGATCATATTCTGCCCAACTATCAATATGGATTAACACACAATCATTTATAAATAGTTGATCTTAACAGTTAAGAAGATTTAACTTTTGCCTGTAACATGAAATAGTAAAATTTCAATTAACTTGTACATAAATGAATTTTTTAACATTAATCAAATATACATTTTAAACATCTTACCATGTAAGTTGCATCCTTGAATTTGTTTTCCCCTTGAAGCTTGACAATAATAATAACCCCGGCACAACAATGGTCTGCAGGGATGGCGGGGCGATTTTGGGAATCGCCCGCCACCTTGGTAGCCCAATGGCCCGCAGGGGTGGCGAGGTGATTCCGGGAATCGCCCTGCCACCCCTGTGGGCCATTGGGCCTCTAGGGTGTGGCAGAGGCTCTCCCTGTGGGCCGTTGGGCTGCCAGGGTGGGCCAGAGACTATCTAGCCTCTGTTGCACCCTAGTGGCCCAATGACCCATAGGGGTGGCCAACTGATTCTGGGAATCACCCCACCACCCCGGTGAGTTGTTAGGCCGCCGAGGTGGGGCAAAGGGCTGTGAACAACCTCTGCTCCAGCCCAACGGCCCAACCGCCCGTGTGGGTGGCAGGGCAATTCTGGGAATCACCCCACCCTTTGCCCCACCTCGGCAGCCCAACGACCCATGAGGGTGGCAGGGTGATTCCTGCAACCACCCCACCACTTCTGTGGGTCATTGGGCTCCTAAGGTGGGCTGGAGGCTATCCACAACAGGGTGATTCCTAGAATCGCCCCATCACCCTTGCAGGTTGTTGGACTGCTGTGGTGGGGCGGAGGGTGTCCGAAGCCCTCCGTCCCACACTGGTGGCCCAATGGCCCACGGGGATGGCACGGTCATTCTCGAAATCATCGCTCCACCATGTGGGTCATTGGGCCACTAGGGTGGGGCGGAGGCTATCCGCAGGCCTCTGCCCCACCCCGGCGGCCCAACGGCCCGTGGGGGTGGCACGGTGATTCCCGGGTAACAGAATTTTAAAGTCTTTCAGATCCCATTATTTTATCTTGATGTTCATTGCTAAAACATGTTGAATTTATACTTAAGAAAGAAAAATATTATTCTACCAAAAACATTAGTGTGTTTTTTTCCTCATAAACAACTGTTTTTTGCACATAAAAATTCGATTTTACTAGCATTTTTTTAAAATGTCGAAAATTGACCTTAAAGAAAAACCATCATTCTAGTATCAACCCTTTTCGTTTACAGGGTTTTTTTTGCACGAAAATTTCATTTTCACTACCATTTTTAAAACATGTTCAAAATTGACCCTAAAAAAAAACCATCGTTCTAGTATACACACTTTTTGTTTTTAGCACTGTTTTTTATGTTTTTTCATGGCTTTTTGGCCAGAGTTCCCGTTTTGAGTTTATAGTTCCTGTTTCAAAGTTTACATTGTATTACCTTCAGTCCATAAAATAGATTGAATCCATAGTAGTGAAAGATTGACTAGAATAGTATCAGAAGTCACACTCATGAATCCTTGGGACTACAATCCAAGCCCATGCAAGAAACTTCTTCAAGGAAAAGGAGAATCCAAAATAACATGGTGGAAGGCGCAATGGATATGTAGCTTGAAATTCATGATGCAAAAACAATGTGGGAATAAATTGCAATGGAGACAAGTTCTCAAGTAGTGTGAGGAGGTGACAAGTCTAGGAAATCCTCCCCCTTGGAAATTCATTCATCGCAAGGACATCAAAAATATGCCCCAATCTTTAGTGCTACATGACACAATAATATATCAAGCCCTTGTGTTCCAAAATTCATTCAGAGCCCCAAATATGAGGTCAAGTCAAACAAAATATTGGAGCACATAGAATTCATGCAAGGCCACACTTTAATCTACAAATTTATTGGTACTTTGCCACTGAAACGAGTTATGCATGCATGGATCAAGGCCAAATGTGAGCTAAAAGTTCATGTTGACCTAAGTATTGGAGTCAAAGGCTTTCTTGTAATGATCTTCACTAATTTAGAGGATCATTCAAGGGCCTTTGAGAATGGCCCTTATTTTCTTAACAATTTTAGCCTCTTCATCTCTTTCTCGATGCTTTGCTTCAACCTCGAGAAATAAATTTTTCCTCGAGAAAGAATTTTTTTGTCTTAGGAGAGCAAGATCCCCATAGAAAGATTCAAAATTTGAAGCCTTAGCTAAGCAAGATCTAGTGCAATAATATCAAAATTCATGTGAAGAATTCTTGCAACCACAACTCGAGCCTATGCAAGCCACTTCTACAAAGAAAAGGAAAAACACACATAACACACTCGAAGACATGACACTTATGGAGCCTCAAATACATGATGTAAAGACAATGTTAGAAGAAATCAAAATGGAGACAAGTTCTCTAGTAAGCTCAGAAGACTTGGATGAAGTGGAAGTAGAGGAGAAAACCATCTCGAAGATACTAGAGTAGCTACAATGCCAAGGACCGAGTTTAATTTTCAAGGTGCAAATGGCTCTTCTCAGACAATCATATCTTAGCATTCAATTCACCCTTTTGGGGAGAGTGTCAATTCCCACAACTCCTCATCATTGTTCTCATTATTTCGATTCAAGAGACCCCCTCAAACCAATCAAAGGATACAAATGCTTGGGGAGGAAAACTCCACAATAGATAATACAATAGATAGGGAATATTTTGGCCAATTCATGCAAGATTAGTTCTCTTTCAAAGGTGTTTTTCCCTAGCCCTCATTGTCAATGAAAGTGATTTTGTGGAACATAAGGGCTCTCAAAAACAACGGAAAATAGAGACTACTTAGAGACAAAATTAATAAGGAAAAACCTAGCAATATCATCTTGCATGAGGTAAAGGTTACTAGAGTGAGCATGAGGTAAAGGTTGTTAGAGTGAGCATGGAGGCTCTAGTGGAGTAATGCTAGAAACGCTGTGAGTCAATCTCCCTTGGTTCTCAAGGAAGAATGATGGGTCTATTAATCCTATTACACCCCATGGAAGAAAATTGTCATGACTCATTACTAGCCCCTATGATCTTGTCTAAAAAATTTCAACAAGTCATATCAAACGATATGGGTTTCTTAATCATAATATATGGGGCACATCTACTACGGATACAATTTCCTTTCTCAACAAACTCATTTAGCTTTAGTAGTTGCATTTGAATCAGAAATTCATCATTTGATGGGACATCAATATTATTACCTTGCACAGTCCTTCAAAGATGTAATTAGGAACATGCACTTAGCTTAGATAGAAACGGTAAATGGAATTTATATTTGGACAAGAGTAAAGGAGGTAGGCACAAGATATCATCTCGACATGTGTCTGATCTTGAAATCATTGCTGGAAAAATACCTCCTTTTGGAAGCTTCCATCCTTTCGAGTGCTCCCATCGACCACTCACCAATATTGTTAGAATTGGACCTCAAAGAAGCTACTAAAAACTAACGAGACGCGTGGCGTATAGTGCTAGAATTGGACGTCAAAGAAGGTGCTTAAAATTGATCATTCATATTTGACAGTTTTTTATTAATAGATCCATCCTTTGTGGAGAAGTACAAGAAGTATTAGTGAGACATGGATAATCCAAGCCTCTCACCATATTCAAATTTCAACATTAGTTAAAAAATCTAAAAGGTTTAATTAAAAATTGGGCAACATCTTCGAGAAAAAACAAAATATGGAAATTGAAATGGAATGCATTCAATAAAAAATGTCACTTTTAAGGGTGGTCTAAATATTTTCAAAGAAGCAGGGGGGGAGGTTCTTAAAAATATAGAGGAATGATAGAAGAAAGAGGAGACTTTATGGAGGCAAAAATCGAGGATCTCATGGCTCAATGAAGGGGACAAGAACACTCGGGTTTTCCACAAACCAATGTTGAAACACCAGAATCGTAATTGTATCTTCTCACTTACCATTCAGAATTGACATCAACTTTCTTATCACAGGGATATTGAAAATGAAATTACTTCATTCTACAACAATCTCCTTAGAAAACCTAACCCTAATAGATTACAATCCATGGAGAAAGATAATCGCCTATATTATAAGATTGGTCATTGAAGATCAAAACACGACTTTGATGAAGGAAATTACCTTGTAGGAGGTTAAGGAAGCACTAGTAAAAAATGAGAAATTAGTGACTAGGTGATAAAAAAGTTAGTCACCATAGCTTTTCCAAGTGATATACTACCAAAAATGAGAAATCTTGAGTGACCCAACTAAAAGAGAGATGGATTGTTATACAAATTTTGCATAAAATTTGAGAACATAGTTTCTTGTTCAATTTTTATGAGAGAAAGATCTCTATCAAATGTTAGAATGGGGAAAAGTGGGCCATCCCCATCTTATTATACCCACATTTTATTTTATTCATCCAAGGAAGGTTCGGCATGTGGTTTAAGTGTGGATTTCTTTGTATAGTAACCATTTTCTATTGTCATTTCTCCTTCCCTGCACCCTATATAAGTGTCTTTTGTAGCCAACCATGGCCTACCCAATGTAAGAGGGTAACCACTGAGATGTTTCTTTGTGTGTGAGACAATGAAATAAGATGAGTACTCCCATGAATCAATGGATACATTTATATCTTCCAATATTCCTTCTAGACATATAATTGAGGTATCTGCTAGTTGCAAATAATGGGATTGTGCCTAAGAGATAGCTGAAAGTTTAATATAAACATAGTGCTCTTGATGATGACATTAATAGATACTCCATTGTCGATCAAAGTTTTATTAATCGAAGTATCATATATATAGACAATCACAACAGGACTTGTGGGCTCAACATACTTTGCATGTGTAGGTTTCTCAAGCATGATATCAAAAATTTGTCCCATACATGAATGGTAGGAGGATTCATTTTCTTTCTTCCTAGCCCTTTGATACATGATTCCTTGATGAAATTTTTGTAAATTGTTATTTAATTTGATGGCTCTAAGAAGGAGGATATTTACATAAATATTTCTAAGCTCGTCCAACAAAGTGGTTGTAGCTTGATGGGCTTCTTATCTTCCAATCTTTGTCGAAATGGTGGGAAAGGAGATGAAATCCTTGTTTCTTGTTGTTCTTCTACATTATATTCCTCCTCTTGTTCTCAGTATTCAACACTTTCATAATCTTCAATAATGACAAGAGGTGGATGATTATAAGTTTTTTACCCTAACCTGAGGTGAAAATCATTGATTTCAACCAAATTCAATATTAATTCAAAAAATTTGAAGGATTGATGTTGTAGAGAGGTTGGGCCTGTAGATTTAAATTGCTTATGTAATATGCTAGAACAAAAGACTTGAATCTACTCTACTCATGAGCGAAAACAAAAATTGTTCGATGAAATCACGAAGCAAAAAAGGAAGAATTCAAATCACACATAACACAATATTTTTATTGGGGAAAGTAATAGCTAAAAACCCTACTATTTGTATATTTCATTGATGAAAATATGTCAGTAGAAAATACAATGGTTGTTCAACCTGGAAAATATCTACACAAGTACAAATTATCTCACTGCTTCACAAACCAACTCAATCCAATACTTAGACAAATATGTTGTTTTCCAAACTCCTACTTCATTGTGTAGTTTCCTAGGGAATTGGGCCACATTTAATTGGGAAAATCCATCGCCACAACTACACAATCCATTCATACGACTTCTACTGATTGCATGCACCATTTGTATAACTTAGAAAATTATACAATTGATAGTACAATGTCCTCGAACTCTAATATCAACTGGGTCTTCCTCTCAAGTGACATGCATGAGCTATTTTGAGTGAATTATGAGTTTTCTTATTGATCATTGCATATGAATTAAATCCAATTTAATTCACTTGACCTATCACTATTTCCTCTAATGTTCAGAACTATTTTAACTGAATTTAACTGAGTTAAAATGAATTAAATAATTACAACTCAATAAGAACTCAACATGGGCCCCTAAATTTCAAGGATCACTCTAGATGACTCTAGATA
The DNA here is from genome assembly GCA_000404065.3 of Pinus taeda. Classification (NCBI taxonomy): domain Eukaryota; kingdom Viridiplantae; phylum Streptophyta; class Pinopsida; order Pinales; family Pinaceae; genus Pinus; species Pinus taeda. Next base: position 20,900 of record APFE031228019.1, read on the forward strand.
GACCTCCAACTTGAATTTACTGAGCCAACTAAGTCAACTTAACTTAGTTAATTGCTACAAGTTGCCATGAGAATGGAATTACAATTTAATTCCCAATTTAAGTCAAGGAGAAATTAAATTAGGATTTTCTTGTTGTTATTTTTAAAACTCCCTCTCAACAAGAAAGAGATTATCTACTACCGTGATCGTGCCTCTCTCAAGCTTGAATTTTCATCTTGACAATGCCTTTGGAAAAATATTTGCATCATGCTCCTTTGTACTAATGTATTCGAGCAGTATGATTCTCCTCTGAACATAATCTTGGAGATGGTGGTTTTGGATGTCAATATCCTTGGACCAATCATGAAAAATTAGATTTTTCATAGAGTTTTATACAACTCTGATTGTCAAAACAAATAATTGTTAGATCCATATGTTGACTAAACAAACCAAAAAGAATATTCCTCATCCAGATAGCCTCATAAGCTACTTGACTAACAACCATGTACTATACTTCTGTTGAGCTGATAGGAACTGTTCTCTGGTTCTTCTTGTACCAAGAAATCGATACTGGCCCAATACTGAAGATTCCTGTAATGTAATCTTCATGTTGGATGGACTCCCTACCCAATCTACATATGTGAAGCCTTAAAGCTTCACTCCCTCTCTATCTATACGAATTACCAAATGGAGTGGTGCATCTCAGGTATCTCAACATATTTTTAGCGTCCTTCCAATACAACTTAGTTGGAATAACCATGGCTTGCCTAAGTTGGTTGACTGCAAAACACATGTATGGTCAGGTGTTCACCAAATACATAATTGAAACCACAAGATTTCTATAAATAGTAGCCTCCACTACTACACCTGAAGTAGCATCCTCTTTCCTCTAGTTACTAGCTAAAGGAATCTCCATGCATTTTTTGCTCTCCACGTGGAACTTCTTTAGTATCTTGTTGGCATACATGCCCTGAGCGACAAAGAGTTCCTCATCTCTTTTCCATGCTTCCATACAAAGAATGTAATGTATGAGCCCCAAGTATTTCATCTCAAAATATCTTGTAAAATCCTCTTTGTAAGACTTGATCAACTTCTCATCACCTATCAAAATCAAATCTTCGACATATAAAACAATAATCAACAATCTACCTTCAACCACAATATGGTAAATGTTCGCATCTGCTTCACTATTGGTGAAGCCCAGCTTGAGACAAGGTTCTTGTTTCAATCCATGCAATGCTTGCTTGAGTCTCCACACATGCGGCTCTATGTTGAAGGTCTCAAATTCTTCTCGTTGCTCAATATACACCTCTTCCTCAATCATGTCATTGAGGACTATCGACTTTACATCCATCTAATGTATCTTCCATATCATCTATGCTGAAATTGATAGAATATATCAAATTGATGAGTACCTTGCTACAAGAGCAAAAGTCTCATCGTAATCAATTCCCTCCAACTAAGAGAATCCTTTGCCCACAAATCTAGTCTTATGTTTCTCCACACTCGCATGTGATGAGGCTCATAAATGGGTAATTATATGGGATCATTTTACCTCCTAACCTATTCAAAGCAGCCATTCTCTTAGCTTATTGTATGATTTTTTTATTATATTTATGCTTATAGAGTGAGTTGAGTTAGTTATTGTGCCATGTGGTCTAACATGTATTTAATGCAGATTATTGATGATTTTTGAGGTCAAAGTCAAGGATCCAATGGAAAAATGGCAGAAATAACTCAAAGTGGACAAAGGAGAGGACTTATAGGAGGGAATACCCCTCATTTATTACTCCTCGATTAAAATTTCCCTTCATTCAGCTTGGAGTATAAGCTGCTGAATCATGCACTAGAAGGAAACTGAGCAAGTGGAGGATGACTATGATTATCTCAAGTTTTGGGAGTGAAGCCTCCCTCACTTTAAGGAAACTGTTGGTGGATTCATTTGTGTAAGTAGAGAGGCCTAGGGCCTCACCAGGGTTGGATTTTTGTTGGATTGTTTCTTACGAAAACTCTACTCCAACTTCAAGCTTATTAATTTTGTGACAGTTTCATGTAATCTTGCTATTGTTTTGGAAATAAAGATGGAATCCTTTTTGAGGTAGCACTGAGTTACCTCATAGGGATAAATCTCTTGGATTAGGGCCCAATCCAAGTAGCTGAGCTCCTCTTTACTTCTATTTGTATGTTTTACTTTAGTTTGTAGATTAGGTTGCTATTGGATGCATTTCTTTTATGGTTAAGAATAGGTTGCTTTTGATGATTCAGTAGTTTGCTTCCATTTTTGCTTTCTATAGCAGGTTAAGCAGTGATAAAAAGAAGATTCAGAAGGCTAGAAAGAGTTCCTTGGCCTCTCTTCCTCCATTTGGGACCATTATTTGAGGCAATGACCCTGTTGCTGTCCCAAAAACACAGATTTCCCTCACTCATAGGACTTCTAGTGTTTGCAGCTTTTTAGTAGGTTAATAGTCCAGCTTTGCTTTACTTGAGATCTTATTCATCATTCTCAATTATTTATTTACAATAGTATTCTTTCATGCTTTCCTTTCTTGCAACATTTCTCAGCATAGGCTATTTTGATGCAAAACTCTGTTTTCCTAGATGCACTCATTTCATTGCTTGCTTGATTTCCTTGGTTGACTGCCAATTTCTTTTATGCAGAAGATCTCTTTTAGTAGTAGGCTGGCCTATTAGCCATCCCATCCTGCATCCCATCCATGCCCTACAGGTCGCCCAAGTCTTCCCTCAATTCTGCTTTAGTTACCTGTGTTTTCCATAGAACTTCTTCTTCTCTCCTTAAGCAAACCCAATCATCTTTCTCTCTCTTGGTTATTGTTGGTCGACCCTATGTTCCCTAACACCTCATTCCAACCTTCATCCACCTTCTCCACCCACTCTCACACCCTCAAAATAGTGAAAAATTCTCTGAGCCTCCTCCTGTAGGCCTCTTGTAGTTGCTCTATTTCTCTCCTGTAGATTTCCTGTGTCCTCCTGTAGATTTTCCTGTAGGGTTTTTTTTTAAGTCCAAGTGTGGGAAATGCCTCCAGAAGGCCACCTGGGACCTCTTAGGACCCATCCACACCATCCTACATCCTCTCAAGTCCCAAAAACACCCTCCAACGCTACCTATTCACTAACACTTTCACACACAATAAATTACATGCATGTCAAGTTCACATAAAAATACATAAAAATCCAAAAAGATGTTTTGTGGTTATTTACTTCGATAAATAGCTTCGTTAGATTTTGTTTACTTCCTTGAGTAGGTAATGGCATCCATTCCATGGTTTTCATAGTGATTTCTGCAAAAGTAGGATTAGTTAGTTAATTAGGGTTTACTAGGTTTGCTTTACATTTCAGTCTTTCTCCTTTCTGTAGTTAAAGTAGTGTTTGTAGGGTGATATTTCTCTCCTTTCATCACATATAGAGCTTCTTCTAGAATCCATACAATTTGGCTTGATCTCCTAGTGATCTTGCGCCGACTAACCAAGTGACAACTTGTAGTAAGAACTGGTGCTTGTGCATACAACGCTGATGCTTCCAAGTTTGTTACGAACTACCAGGTCGATAAGAGTAAAGTAGGTAGCCCAAGAGTTGTAGAATTATTGCTGCAATACTGGTGCTCACCACTTTTTTGCGCTGTTGCTGGTGAAGTGTCAGAGTATTCTGTGATTACTGCTTTCTTCTATTTTTTATTGCAACATTCTCCTAATAGTTTATTTCAGCAAAAGTAGACTAGTCATTTCTCTTCATTCAAGCTCTCCATTTCCTTGCTTTCCTCTTCAATTCTGCAAATTTCATTTCCACAAAAGTAGACTAGTCATTTCTCTTCTTTCAAGTTCTGCATTTCCTTGCTTTCCTCTTCAATTCTGCAAATTTCATTTCAGCTAGTTGCAATTTTTTTTGTTCAATAAATTTCAGCTTCTGCAGGTACTATTAGTGTGGGTAAAAAGAAACAAAAACAGCCAAAAAATATTTCCTTTCATGCCTCATAGAAATAGAGATGACTCAGGAATATTTTTTCCCAACACCCACACTACTTCACACAGCCAACCTTCTCTCTTCTTCAGCAATTGTGATCAAGAAAAACCCTTAGGTGAACAGCATGACATATTTGAAGAATATATAGGGGAAGAAGAAGAAGAAAACATTCATTTGGAGCCAATGGCTGAAAGCAGAAATGCTAGGGGGAATGGAGAGAGAATAGAGGGTACCTTTCCCATTTAGGAGACCAATGGGGACACCAAAATGAAGAATATCGGCCCTTTCACCCTACCTCATTTTCATGGTCTGACTACAGAATATCCTGACAACTTTTCGTTTGAGTTTGTTGTTATCTGTCGAACCTATGACTCTACAAAAGATGAGCAAAAGTTGAAACTGTTCCCTCCTACTCTCAAGGATGTAGCACTATGCTAGTTCATGGGGTTACATGGAAATAGCATCATAACATGGGCTCAGATGTAGGAATCCTTTAACAACAAGTATCAAGACTATTATAGGTCAAAAGATACTAAAGAAGAAATTTTTCGAATGACCATAGGAAGTGATGAGTCCCTGGAGGACTATGAAGAGAGGTTCCAGCTCAGTTACAAAAGGGTCGGGTGTACACTTGACCCTGTGTCTTTGAAGATGGTCCTGCTCAGAGGAATTCCGGAAGATATTTTAGACACCCTCCATCCACTGGGCAAGGGAGACATCTACCAACTATCCTATGAGGACATAAAGAATGTTTTTAGAAACCTTTCTAGAGTAGCCAGAAAGAAAGGTAGGGGGATTCAAACCATAGCTAGTACCTCTTCCTCTAACTCATCCATTAAAGGAGAAATTGGAAACATGCTAGAAGACTTTAAGAGTGAGATGCTACAGACTCTTGCCATGTAAATGGATACCTTACATATCGAAAGGAAACAAGATGAAGTAGAGAGGGCTTTGGCCATTTCTTTCCCTAGATGCATGAGGAGGCATCCTGGGAATGAATGCCCATTGAACTCTATAGAGGTTTGTTCAGTCTGTGAAGAAAATAATTCTATAGATAAGTGTCCTTCCTTACCTAAACTTAAAGCTGTATATCAAGGGGTTGAGGGAGTCACTGAACAACTCTATTACATAAACCAAAGGAGGCCACATGGACCTAGACCATACTAGTAGGGGATGGAAGGGACATCTCAAGCATACTAAAACCCCAACCAAGTCACTAGCATACCTTCTCGAAGCCCCCTACTCATCCTTCCTAGTCCACACCTCCTCCTTGCTCCTTTAAATCTTAATATTATGCCCAACCAGCCACCCATTCATTTCAATCCTATGCTCAGCCACAACCTCAGTAGAATGCACCTCATCAGGGTTGGAGGCCCTAATACAACTCTCTTCCCACTCTTTTACCTCCACCACTTGCCTAAGCATAACCATTACCTCCTGCTCGACCAAAGCAACCCTAAATGCCTGCCTAGCCAAATCTAAACCTTAACAACAGATAGGCTCAACAAGTGTATAGTGGGGAGCCATTATGCCCAACATATGGTATGGAGATTTAGGAAATTAACTTGTGATTTGGGAAAGTTCTCCCCAATAGCCAGCATCCACCAAGGGAGGTTGAGGAAGATAAAGAGGAAAGTAAACCTAAAGCAATTCCACCTTTTCCTAAGAGACTATCTGTGACAGTCTAGCCTACCCCAAAAGAAGCTAAACTCCTGGGAGAATTGAAACATTTATGTGTGAAGATACCACCTCTTCAAGCCGTAAAAGATGTGCCTATATATAATAGGTTGATCAAAGAGAAGTGCTTTAGGCATCCAGGAAGGCGTAAGATAGATGCCCCAACCATCAATGTCATAGGTCAACTGTCCGACCTGATGTTAGGGTAGGTAATCTGTCCAAAATATCTGGACCCTAGAAGCCCAGTAGTTGATGTCCACATCAATTGCACCATGATCCCACATACCTTGATTGATTTGGGAGCTGCCATTAATGTGATGACAAAGGACACAAGGATCAAACTTAACCTCTAGGGCTTCTTGAGGAAGACCACAACTGTGCTACAACTAGTAGACCACTCCACCGTGACCCCTGAGGGAATTGTGGAATGTGTGATGGTCTCCATTGGTTTTTAGGAGTACCCTGCTGATTTCTTATTTCTCCAGCCAAAGGTAAAGATCATTGGGTATCCTCTCATTCCGGGAAGACCTTGGTTGGCTACCATCGATGCCTACATCAGTTGTCGAGCTAGGAACATGGCCATAAAGAATGGGCATATGTCCAAGCAATTAATCCTATATCCTCCTACCCAACCCTTGCTAGAACATGATCTACCTCTCTGGTTGGAGGAGGAAGATGAGGATGAAGTCTATTCTATGCCTCTTTGTGCATTAGAAATCGCCATGGGGGGAAATATCAAGATGAGGATGATATGATTGAAAATCTGATTCAGAATCCACCTCCCAGTGTATCACCATTAGAGGACATAGTAAGAGAAACCCAAAACAACCCTTTAACTTATCTCTGTGTGCCTGACTCTACTTCTATCTGTGTTAAGAATATAGAGTTCAACCGAGAAAGAACCTTGAAAATCAATCTAACCCTATCCTTTCCCACGAAAAGGAACTGTGTAGCCTGCTAAGAAAACACCTAGATGCCTTCGCGTGGAGTTATAACGAGATGAAGGGAGTGCACCCTTTAGTATGGACTCATCATATATACATCAAGGAGGATTGAAATCCAGTCAGGTAGCCTCAAAGGAGGATGAATCCAGCACTTAAAGATATTTTTAAGGAAGAACTGTAGAGATTGCTTGATGCAGTATTCATATATCCCATCTCTGACAGTGAATGGGTCTCTCCTTTGGTGCTAGTTCCAAAGAAAAATGGTAAGTGGAGAATCTGTGTCTACTATCGAGAATTGAACAAAGCCACTAAAAAGGACCATTTTCCTTTACCTTTCGTACATCAAGTGTTAGACGGTCTGGCAGGGAAAAATTATTTCTCTTTCCTATATGGGTTTAGCAGGTGCAATCAGATTCAAATCAGCCTAGAAGACCAAGATAAGACCAATTGCACTTGTCCTTGGGGTACCTTTGAATACCGGGACCTTCCTTTTAGTTTGGGTAACGCTCCACCCACTTTGCGAAGAGAGGTATTCAGTATATTCTTTGAATTATTTCATCATGCAGTAGAGATAAACATGGATGACTTTACTCCTCATGGATTTGACCTTCAAGAAGCTTTATCTAACCTAGGAAAAGTTCTAGACAAGTGTATTGAGATGAACCTATCGCTTAGTCTGGAAAAATGTGAATTTTTGATGACTAAAGGGAGAGTGTTAGGTCATGCAATATCTCAGCAAGGACTACAGGTGGACACCAACAAAATTGTCATCATCCAAAGGGTCCCACCTCCTCAAAAGGTGAGAGATTTTAGAAGTTTCCTAGGCTTAGCTGGGTATTACAGGAGATTCGCTAAAGATTTCAGCAAGCTAGCCTCTCTTTTGTTTGGCCTCTTAGGCAAAGATGTCGATTTCATATGGTTGGAAAACTATCAAGAAGCCCTAGATACCTTGAAGAGAAAGCTCATGATTTCCCCAATTCTGGGAAGCCCAAACTGGGCCCTACCTTTCCACATTCATACAGATGCCTCAAACAAATCAATAAGAGCAGCCTTAGGACAAATTATAGAAAAGTTACCTTATGCCATATACTTTAGAAGAAAAAACTTGTCAAAGGCAAAGTTAAACTATATAGTGATCAAGAGGGAAATCCTAGTTGTCGTGCATTCCCTAAACAAATTCAGACATTATATCGCGGGCTATCAAACCTTTGTGCACACTAATCATGCTACAATTAGATATTTAATGAACAAACTAGATGTAAATTCTTACATTATTAGATGGTTTCTTTTACTGCAGTAGTCTTTTATGGATGATCATTTCTCAATTTGTTAGAATATGTTGTATCGTGGTCATTGCCCAGATTGTCTATTGACTTAATACAAGTCACATTTGTGATGATTTTTCAAATTAAAAATATAATATCCAAGAATTACACTTACGATTAATTGAATGTGTATTTAACTATATATGTTAAAATTAGGATTTAGTTTAACAAATTTTCATTTATTTTTGCAAATGACCATGGTTTTTTTTTTTGTAAGTATCATTATTCAATGCATATTTTAGAATCATATTATTTTATAAGTATTTATAATTAGTTACATATGGGTGTTTCATGATGATAGGATTTTAAATGTTGTGTTTTTATTTTATGTAATGTATTTACTTGTTTGTCTTTGCTCTTGTTTGTGTTTCTGTGTCTATGAAGTCCAAAACATGCAAAAGACTTTTATTATAATATACCATATGGAAGGTCACTAAACAAATTGTCCATAAACTTGATACAAAAAACTTCTATGATGATTTCAAGAATGCATAGTATCCAATACAAGAGATACACTTCAAATGAATTGAATGTTTTCATTAACCTATCCATGTTCAATTTAATAAAATTTCACATATTTCGATAACTGACCATGACACCATGGATGACAAAGTTTTTTTTTCCTTTTTTTTTTTGGTCCACGCACCACCTATACATTCAATGTTTGTTTGGAGAATAATAATTCCTTTTATAACTATTTTTTAATTAATATACATATTTTTTCCTCACGAAAAATCTTAATTTTATTAATGAAAATAAAATTACATGTTGTAGATGTTGAAAAATGCATTCAATCATGGAAATCAAAATTGGTGATCACAGAGACCAAAAATACAACTCCAAAATAGTGGTAAACATGTCACCCTTTTCTCAATTTCTTCTTTTTAACCTTACACCATTCTCCCTTGTAAGGAATGGTCGTTAAAAGCTCTAGCTGTGCCCCTTCATTCATTCTTGGATCTTCTTACTGTATTTCATTTTTGAAGTTGAAATCCTTTAATGATACTTATTTTATAACATGTTATACTAAGTAATGAACATTTTTCTTTGTGCTCTATATTTTTGAACTCGAAAATTGTGGCGTTATAATGAGTTTGTGATAATTATTTTTTTTATCATATAAGATATTAACTTTCATAACATATTTTGTCTTTTAGTCAATCCCATTGTGCATTTTTTGTAATTTCAAAAAATTGTGCATTGATAAACAATTATTAGAGTTTTGATTGAAGAAGAAAACACAATAATTATTGTAATAGTTACACACTAAGGAGTTGAAAAAAGTTATAGATGGTGATGAACCACCAAATCCTGACAATGTTGGTTTATTTGAAGCGAAGTAATTTGATAATTATTTTTCTATTAGAGAAATAGTGCATAAGAAGGAAAAATAACGTGATGTAAAGATTAAATGATGGATTCACCAATAATTTACAAGGTTTTATAATTTAGCAAATGATTTACAAATATTTTATAACATTTTACGATTCATTAAACAACGCACAAGTATTTTACGGTATTTTAGTTTTTAGTAAAATATTCCAAAAAAATGATATATACTTGTTGTAGTGTAGTAGACAGTGACCATTAGTTACTAGGAGAAAGGAAAACAACAAATCACATGAAGATAAAGAACATAGGAATAGAAGAATAGAAGCGATGTAGGAGAGAACCAACAGATTGTTACTTTATATTATATTTTCTTGAGAAGACAATCAAAAAAGATACAATGATGCATACATTTCCATATATCTATATAATATTACTAGAATAGATATTATGTCGAGATGATCACAATAATTTAAGTCAAAACCAATTTAGTCTATCTAACTCAGAATCTTGAATCGACTAGAGAGTTGATCGACTCTATAATATCAATTATATAATTGTTTGGGATGGTAAACTAAGTTGACTAGCCCCTACAACATCTTCCCTACTCTTAATTCGTTCTTTATGACAAAGACAAGAAGATTTTGAGTCTTACAAAATTTGTACAAAATTTGATACACCATAAAATAAAAAATCTAAATCCTTATAATGAAATAAAAGTTTGTCCAGAAGGGTGGTTGGCTAATTAGAAGATCTAGTTTCGTGGTCAAATAGAACTTGTTGAATTACATCTGCAATATTTGAAATGTTAATTCCTCTTCTTTTTCCTTCCCTGGCTGACTAATTGGAACATTCAATTTCAAATTCCTGAGTGTGATATTGTTGTTCAGAAGAGAGACCAAATCCTAAAAGCTTGGCTCAAAGAAATTGAATTTATGTCATTGTGAAGATAACTGAGATGATTGTGCTATTGCAGGTGCTGGTGTTGAAGTCATAGGGAATGTTGTTTGATAAGTATTTGGTGCAAGCACTTGAATATCTTGATCAAATATAGATCATTTTTATGAAAATATACTTTCATGGGCATCAAATGATTTAAAATATCTCAAATAATGTACCTTGTCAGCGAGTGATATGTACCCTGACAATTCTTGATCACCTAGTATTTGATGTTCTAATAGTTTCATTTTATTAACAATTCCATGAAAATAATCAATATAGTTGAACTTTATTAATGATTCCATGAAAATGATCAATAACATTGGCATATTCTACTTTTACTCTCGTCCCTTCTCTAAACCACTATCTTTTCTCGTCTTTTATTTGGGATTAATATTTTTCTCCTATAAAACCTAATTCTCATGGGTAGACTTTTCTCAAGGTTGAGTTACTTGTCGGGAGTACGATTCTCAAAATATAAATTATTGAGTTTATATCTGATCACATGTGGGCGATAAATATATTTGGAAAATAATAAAAACATTGGGCTCTGTGATATAATGTTTTTTCTAACTCTTCTTTTTCTTGGTTAAATTCTTGGTGAGACTTATGAATTAGAGTGGATATTTCTTAATTCCCTTGAACTATCATTTTATCTTGAAATTTATTTACAAGAGGAGTTAGTTGCTCACTCTGATTGACCAATTGTTGTAGAAACTATTGGATTGCAATTCTGCTTGGAATATTTATATTAATTTTTTTATTTCCTAGTTCTAACATTCTAACCAAATATCCCTTTATTGTCATTGCCTCTCCTAAATATTTCTACTATACAACATCCTTATTTTAATTTTTTTCTTCTATCCTCTCAGAAAATTTTCTAGGGCTTGAAATATTTATTTATCTCAAGCATGCCTTAGGTGAGTTTCTTAATAGATGTTTCTTTTAGCCTTTCTTTATTTATGGAGCTCAAGTGTTTGGTGTATTTGACTCTACTAGAGGAACTTGTTCATCAGTTATAGGGGAGGTTGAGGTAACATCTATTTGTAGATTAACTTTCTCTAAAATTTCCTTTAATATATCTTTTGACATAGTATTCTTGTATGGGACTTCCTGAGTACCAGCCTTCTTAGGTGACATTTTATCTTGATAATCCTTTTATTCTACAATTGTTGTGGTAGTTTCACGAGGTGAATTAGAATTCAGTTTGAACTCTAGCACTTATTTTTTTCTTGTTGCATTCACTCAAACATCCTCCATTATATGTGTGTGTCGAACTTCCATTTTATATGCTAACTTTGGTTGAAATGAATAGTTGATGTTCCTGCATTTTTTTTTATCTAGCATCATTATATATCTTTTTATTTCAATGAATACATATTTGACATGTCGAAGTTACTACAAGGTGTCTCATCCAATAGATGATGCCAAAAATTGTTGCAATTATATGCTTCTTTAGTATTTTGCCCTTTTCTTGGGTATGCTCCAACACTTCTCACGAAATTGAGTCTAACTTCTATAGGTATTGTGGTCCTTGTACTTAAATACCCATTATAATATTTTGTCAATAAGTATTATATGTTGATGCCTGAATCGGTTTCAAACACTATGAGTCTTAACTTGTAATCCCCTTAGGATATTCTATGGTAGGTAATTATATGTAAAATTTAAATGGTCTTTTGCATAATTTTTCTTTCATTTCTTCTTATTTTTCAGTGTTTGAAAAGGGTAAAATTATATCCCCTGACCCTTCTCAAGCTTGTGGTAGAACTGGGAATATTTCGTTAGCCTCCTCATCTTCCACCACCTCCTCCAACTCCACCTCTACCACCAGCTCCTCAACCACCACATCCTCCTCCTCCTCTTCCTCCACCACCATCTCCTCCTCCTCCTCCACCAACTCCTCTTGCCCCACCTCCACATCCACCTCCTCCACCACCTCCGCCTCTACCACCTCCACCACCTCTACCTCTGCCACCTCCACCACCTCCGCTACCTCCTCCTATTCTTCCACCTCCTCTTCCACCTCCTCTACCTACGCCTTCTACACAACATCTAGATCCACCTCCTCCTCCCGCTCCTCCTCCTCCATCTCCTCATCCACCACCACCTCCTCCTCCTTATCTTCCACCTTCACTACACCTCTCCCTCCTCCTCGTCCTCCTCCTTTGCCTCCTTATTCACCACCACCCACAACTCTACTTCCTCCACTCCATCCTCCTCCTCCTCCTCCTTCTCCTTCTCCTCCTCCATCTCAACCTCCTCGACCACCTCCTCCCCCTCCTCTCTGTCCTCCTCCTCCTCCTCCACCTAAACCTCCATGTAAACCTTCACCTCCCCCTCCACCTCAACCTCCACCTATACTCTTACTCCACCTCCACTCTTCCTATGCCACCACTTCCACCTCTGCCTCCTCCTCATCCTCCTCGTCCACACCCTTCTCAACCACCTCGTCCTCCTCCTCCTCGTCCTCCTCCACATCCACCTATACCTCGACAACCTCCTATGCCATATCCACCTATACCTCCACCACCTCCTACTTCGCCACCACCTCAACCTCCACCACCTCCAACTCCACCCCCACATCCACCTCCACCTCCTCCTCCTTCTCCTTCTCCATCTCCACCACCACCTCGTCCTCCTCCACTTCCTAATCCTCGTCCTCCTCCACCACCACGCCCTCCTCGTCCTCCTTCTCCTCCTCCTCCACTACCTCAGCCTCTGCCTTCTCCTACTCCTCATCCTCCACCTCCACCTCCTCTTGCACCAACACCACCTCCACGTCCACCTCCTCCTGCACCAACACCACCTCCACCTTCTCATCCACCACCTCAACCTCCACCAACAACACCACCTCCTCTTCCTTCTCCTCGTCCTCCTCTTCATCCACTGCCACCACCTCCTCCACCTCCTCCTACTCCACCTCCACCACCACCTCCACCTTTTCATCAGCTGATTTCAGCCCCTTCTCCTCCTCCTCCTCCACCTCCACCACCACCATCACCACCACATGCTCCTCCTCTTCATCTGCCACAACCACCACTACCACCACCTTCGCCTTTGCCTCCTCTTCCTTCTCCTCCTCCTCATCCACCTCCTTTGCCTCCACTACCTCCTCTACCATTTTCGCCAACCCCCTCCCTGCTACCCCATCCTCTCCACCTCCTCCACCACATCCTCATCGTCTTGCCCCGCCTCCTCCGCTGCCTCCTTCCTCGCCGCTGTCCGTGCCTTCAACTACTCCTCCTCACCGTTTCCGCATCCTCCTCGTGCTCCTCCTCCTCTGCTTCCATCTCCTCCTCCTCCTCCCCTACCACCTTAACACCTGTCTCTGCCTCTGCTCCTCCACCTCCTCCTCGCCTCTCCCTTTCTCTCACTCATCCTCCTCCTCCTCCTCTCCTATGCCTCCTCCTCTCCTCTTCTCGGCCTCCTCTACCTTCGCCTCCACCTTCTCCTCTGACTCCTACGCTTGCTCCGGCGCCTCCTCCTCCTCCTCCTCCTCCTCTTTGTCCTCACAAAGCTTAAATAAAATACAATTGCATATCATTTCAATCTTTTTATTTATAATACTTATTGAGAGAATTCAGATATCAATATATACATGATAATATAACAAATAATATGTATTAAAAAATATGCTATGAATAAGTAATTATAAGCACAACAATTTAATTATTAAAATGTAATTTAGTTTTATAGTTGAAGTCAAATACTATTTTCGGAATTTCACTAACAAATTTATGATAAAGGTGATTAAAATTATGTATGGCCACCTATGATTTTCAATATCAAAGTTGTAAGGGTGGTGAACAACAAAAGTGCACATCGAGTAATCGAAGTGTAGTATAGTTTAAGAGGGACAACATTTTCCTGTTTTATTTGGAAAAAAAAAGTAATAGCTTTAACTATTTTCCACATATTCATATTTCTACATGTCTATTTAAAAGTACTAAGAATACTTTTTATATTTAAAAATAAAATTTAAAATGTTGAATTTACTTTTAAATTAAAAATTTCAAAAATATATAATATGAATACCAAATTCCAATTCCAATAAAAAGAAGCTGAATCTATGCTGAATCTATTTTCATATTAAAATATAGATAAAAAAATCAGACATCAAAGTTTATCACCCACCCAAGGAACATTTCCAATCCATCATTTAACAAACCAAGAAAGAGGTGAATGTTTGCAAGAATTTCTATGTTTTTTGCATCATAATTTCGGGGCTACGTGTACCATAAACGATATCCATAGCTCTAGAAAATATTTGTAAACAACACATTACATTGTGCAAAGAAAATTGTCGATAAACGCTATCCATAGTTGTCAAATGTTTTTAAAAACCATACTTTAAAGCAAGGCTCGAAGAAGAGGCGTGGCTTCAAATATGCAAACAAAATAAACGACATCCATAGTTGCAGAAAAAAATTATAAACAAAGATTGAAGAAGAAGAGGCCTGGAATGTTAAGCTAATTTGAATTGACAGAAATGGCTACTTACCTCAAGCTTGATTGGAGGTAGAGTTATGAAGTGACAAGCGGGTTGAGCGTGGATCGATCACATGATCTTAATATATTCGGTCTGACTCTCTCTCTCGACAAAGAGACAGACCGAACACACGATCAGAAGCGTGACTTCAAATGTGCAAACAAATCCATAGTTTCCCAACAAAGATACAGAGCCAACAAAATTGGCGTTACAAATGAAAACACTATCCTCGAACAATTGGGCATGAGCATAGTTTCGAAATGATGGCATATTGGGCATGAGCATAGTGTGAAAACAGCTATGAATGAACGGCTCGAATTCAAGAAGACAGACCATAAAATAAAAAATTATCTAAATTTAGAAAGTACAGTGCCGAAGAAAAATAACAACCTAAATTTAGAAATAGAGTATAAATTTGCGATTGTGATAAAAAGCTATAAAGGGAACGGCCCGAACTCAATAAGACAGCCCATAAAAGCAACAAGTTACCTAAATTTAGAAAGTACACCCCGAAAACACAAAAGATAACTTAAATTTAGAAATAGAGTATAAATCACATACCGTAAAAAAAATCCACCCGTTGAATTAAAACAAATACAAACCAAAGTAATTTACCTTTAAAATTTAAAAACAGGAAAATAGAAAATTAAAAGTTAAATTTAAAATTAAAAATAGAATATAAATTACATTTAGTCAAAAAAAAACCACTTGTTAAATTAAAAGAATACAAAACAAAATAATTTGTATTTAAATTTTAAAAAAGCAAAGTAAAAAAGTAAAAGTTAAATTTAAAAAACTGCTTTTGACGTAAAAGATTGGCAATTTCGCTATATCTCCCAACCTTTGTTTGGGGAGAACAAAAATTATCTATTTATTTTCAATATAGGGAGGAACACGGAACAACAAGAAAAAGAGAATGTGCTAATCTGATAACTAGTGATGCAAAGCTATATGATATGAAAACTAATTTCAAAGTTAGAAAGAGGAAATAGTTGATTGAAAAGTGAAAAATTAAAAGTTAAATTTTAAAATAATATTTATTTTCTTTTGAAGTAAAAAATCGATAGTTCTAAAGTTAGAAACTCTAGCTATTTAACTGTTTTTGCAGTAAAAAACACAAAATTTCAAAGTTTAAAAAGTAATGGTGAAATTTAAAAACTCAATGTTTAAATTGCTTTCTTCACAGTCAAGTGAATGTGTACAAAGTTAATGCGTAAATCTGAAATGTCAATCTTTATCTCAGTGACTCACACTATTAGTATGAATTGACAATTACGAAAATGAGCTGAAAGTCATTATACATAATTTTGTTTGCTAAATAATAAAATTGTAAAAACAAAATTTGAGGATAAGTTGTTAAATAAGAAAAAAAAAAAAATCATATGGCTTAACAAAAATTTTCACTAATAAAATAACATTTTCAACTAATAAATAAAATCATATAGATGAACACTCCTCTTCATTAAAGTCGTATGGATTAATAATCCTTTTCACTAGTAACTAAAAATTAATTAATTTATATTTTTTCTAAGTACTTTTAGGTTGGAAAATTTAAATGATAAATATATAAATAAAATATTTATTTCAAAGTTTAAGATAAACTATCTTTTCTTTTCTTTTTTTTCTTCTTTCAGTATTTCTAAGAGCCTTGCAAAACTCTAGGAGTATCAAAAACTTATCTACTGAATCACTCAGGGTTTGTTTAAGTACAACCCATTAGTCATTGGATTAAAACAATGAGGTAAATCATAAGGAAACACACATTGGGTTTCCCAATAATATTTTGATCTGTAAAAGTATATATTAATATATGTATCTATAAATTCACTAATTTAATGAATATAATGAATATATTATTAGATATTTCTAGATATTGCACTTTATATTTAACCCCCACAAAATTGTTTCCCTTATTTATGTAATTTTTGACGGCTCTAACCAAAATATCTTATAAAATATGTGCCCCTTAACCAAAAACCATTATGAATGTCAAAACACTAATATGACCCATAACTGCTAATTTACTGTGATTACTCATACTCTTAGATAATTAAAAACCCGTCCATAATGCAAACTCTAACAACTATTACCATGAATTCTAGAAACTATGATCCCTAGTACACTTCATGATCATGACGTTGTAATTCTTGAAATTTTACAATACACATCAATTTTAATATCTAACACATTAACTCTACCATTAAAACTATATCTTTTATTCACTTAAAATGTCATAACATAGTGATCAATTTGAATGAAGTGTAACTCCGAATTAAATCCCACAAGAAAGGAATATAATAGATATTGTGTATCATTGAGATGATATTTTGATTATCGATATTGACCCATAAATAAATTCTCATGAGCCAACATATGGTAATGATTTTGATTATGATATTGACCCAAAAAGCACTTTTTGTGAGTCAACATATGGTAATGATCTTGACGAGTACTCACATTTCACTCATTAGATCATACAATGATGGTGTATATTTAGTAGTTGATTTAAGGTCTTAATGTTGGTGTATGAAGTTCATTTTAACTATTATTCCTTCCATCAATTAATATTAATCAAGTGTATATATATGTTTTTCTTCTATATTTAGTTATGTGTATTTCAAAATTATAAAATTGCTAAATTTCTAAATTGTGTATTTCTATATGGCTTTTCTCTATTTCCACTATTCAATGCAATATGAATAATAAATATTCTTATTCAATTCCTATTTATTCATGTTTATATTATTGTGTTAAATATATGTATTATTAAAACAAGTTTTGATATTTCATTTTTTTTTCTTATTTCTATATCTTTCCTAATATGAGAGTGTCTTTTGCATGAATAAGGAGAGTCTCTAACATTAGAATCACTATTCTACAATAAATTGGTCAAATGATCATGATGGGAAAAATATACAACTAGGAAAAACACGTTGGTGACATGCTGAACATGAATAGATATGAATGTGAAAATTCTAATAAGTCCATTTGGTTCCCCTCTTTACTAATTTCGGTAGACATGAAACAAACTCCACTAGTTATTTCTCCAGAAATCTTTAAATGTCTTTCAAAAGATGGAGAGTACCTCAACACATAAGAAAAACGAATCCTCCCTCATCGCATGTTCAATTGTCCATACAAATAATTGAAGTTTGGTATGTCAGCTCTTTAGATGTAGACTCGCAAGAGATTCTGTATGACTCTACAATTGACAAAATATATATAGGATCAATTAATAATCTAATATAATATTCCCAATTCCACCATAAGCTTGAGAAGAACAAGGAGATATACTTTTACTCATACGAGATGCTGAACAAGAAGAAGGAAGGGAATCATAATTATACACAACCATTTAAATTTGACCTCTTAGAACTTTTGACATAATCTCATAAGAATATTGCAAGAAAAGACTCACAGAGTTGGAAACCAACAGAGACATAAATATATACAATAAATCTAAATGGAATATTTCCAGGTATTCAACTAGAAGACACACGACAACAATAGAATCTACATTCAATTGCATGAAAAGTTTTTGAGGTTATTGTATAAAGGGTAGAAAAGAAAAGAAGCATAGAAAATTAGAACAATTTCTAGAATAATGTATTAGGTTTGATGTCTTGCAGTTGCATGGAAATGGAGAATATGTATTCATTGAAAC
This sequence comes from Pinus taeda, assembly GCA_000404065.3. Lineage (NCBI taxonomy): Eukaryota > Viridiplantae > Streptophyta > Pinopsida > Pinales > Pinaceae > Pinus > Pinus taeda. The sequence continues at coordinate 39,227 of APFE031228019.1, forward strand.
AAAACTATAGAAAATGATGGTAGTTTAGAAAAAAAACAACAACATAAAAAATGGATTCCAGACAAGCTCAACGTAGAAAGGCACTTATCATAGGCATACGACCAAGGATATTCGACTGAACTAAACAGGAAAAAATAAAAATTGAACATCGATTTGACTTGTGATTAAACCCATGTTAGTACGATAAGAAGTACAGAAGAAAATGATGTTCAAGATAGAAAACGGTCCAAGCAGATTGATAGTGACGAAGTTTCATCCAAGTATTCTAGGTTTGATGACATATTAAGTTGCCTAGTAACAACATTCATTAGAGAGAACAACACGACATGGAAATTTGTTTGGAATGTTATAACTATGAAATAGGAAAACATAATATAAACATTCCAATAAGAATTAATGATCCACCTTTTGCAGTCCAACAATTAGTACATAAGTCGGTCAACCACATGTTATATGCCTATAATTATGCTCATCACCATAGTTATAACTTAATTATTAGGTTGACAGAATATATCTAAACCCCATGGAATATGTTGGAATATTCATAGTAATATTGACATATTTCTCTACTAAAATTTTCCACTAAGGTTTTTTGTTGTTGTTGAAATATGCATTCAATTTTTTTTATAAATAACCACAATAT
>APFE031228027.1:6238-19594 GCA_000404065.3 Pinus taeda
TTTAAATTAAGTTATTACATAATCTTAGTATAATATAAATATTATAATATAATATAATATAAGTAATCTTGATTTTAGAGGTGTTAGCTCTGCTAATCTCTTCAACATTTGAAGGTCAAACACAGGCCTGATCGGATTGTTTATGCTCAAAAAGGATGTGCATCAGTTGTTCTTCTCCTACACCTTCACTCCGTTCGCACTCTCATAAACCCTGCTTCCTCCATTTTACCTCTAAAATCTCTGTGTAAGTCCATGTTCTTTCGGCCCCGGAGCACTAAGCCTAAGCCGTCATGTAACCACGATCACATGATTGCATGCTTTTCACCCACCTTTTCCCTGTCACATGTGCAATTAAACCCCCACCATTGATCGCATTCACCGCAATCCAATGGCCCCCGCCGCAAATAACCTACCCGTCTCTTCCATACCATCCAATCTACTCTGCTGAGGTCAAATGGCATTCACACCTCTGATGCCCGCAAACCGCCCTCACGTTAACTCGTGGGGAAAGCAGTTTTCCTCCTATCACATCTGCCACGCGTCACCCGCTGATTTCGATCACGCTCCTTTGTATGATTACTGCCCAACCTTTGAAAGCGGTGGAGCATTACTGCTTACCGCTTAACCTCGTTCTTCCTGCCTGGTAAACTTCGTGCATCTTCTGCGCTTGGCGGCCATTGGATCTACCCGCTTAGGATCCAATGGCCTATGATTGTCCTGCTCCTGTATCTCCTGACATCTCCTGTAAACCGATCTTCACTGTCCAATCTACAAGATTCGACGGTCAGCCTCGTTCCTCCATTTAGTTCGTCTACCCACAATGCAGTATGTCACCTTTGACCATTATGTACATCCAAAGGATGAGCATAACCAGTATCCTGTACCTCGTGCATTTCCTCTCCAACAACTGCATTCAAGTAACAAAGTCGACAAGAACAAGAAGGACAAGCCTCGAGCAGTTATACGCATTTACCAATTATGGAATGTCTTCCATATTGCACTCCACCTCCCCGAGAAGTATGACAAAGTATCAGAAAAGATCAATTTTGTTCACTGAAGCAGCAGACTACACCCAGACACTCGATCAGTCAATTAAAGTAGTTGGTGGTCCATTATGACCCCTGCATGGATAGAACAGCAAAATACTTTTGTAATCAACCTCTATATATACCCAGAAAAGAGATGTAATCAGGGATGATGGTTGATGGTTGTGATTCTGATGTAAGGTTCAACTTCTGGAGACTGTAACTACTTTGATACTTGCACCGTCTGGTCTTCATTTTTAGCCAATACAAGCTTCTTTTGCTATTAATTGCTCACTTTGCACTTCTATTCTATTCTAGGTTGTGCCTGTTATGCATTTGGTCATGTGCTTTTTATATTTAGCATTACAGGGGCTGTCATCCCACCTCTGTGTTGAAGTCTTATATGTATCATTGAATGTGTTATGTAGGTTTCTATTTAGTTAGTGCAAGAGAGCTGTCATCCTATTTGTACATTAGGAAATAGATTTCTAGACCTCTTTACTAGTCGCAGCCGGCCATCACATGGTCTTGTGCATCTGCTAGTGTGGTCAGTATTCTCCATATTCACCTAATCCTCAAATTGTGAGTAATTGGTGGTCTAAAGCCTTGTAGTGTGGGGGTGTTCACCCATGTCTGAAGTTAAGCATAGTAGAAGTGGTTATCTGGCTTGGACAAGCATCATTCCTTCCATTCATCCATTTCCAACATTTAGTTGAGTTTGTAATGTTCCCAAGCATCTCCGAGATACAACCTAGGAGAGTTTCTTGAGGTGATAACAAGAGGATACATTATATGATAATTTTATGTTATATAATTTATGTAAGTGTTGAGGCATTTTTTGTTTAAATATGCTTTTTTTTTTGTCTTTAACAAAATTATACAACAAATGAGGTTCATGAACTCAACATATCAATTGTAGAAATTAAATTAATATAGGGAAAATAAAAATCATCCCTCTCAACCCAAGGTTCTTTAGATTAACCATGAATGAGTACATTATTAAAGCACTCCTTGTGATAAGTCACTCTTTTTAAATCCTCATAAATCTTACTTACCAAAAACAATTATTCGTGTAAACTACTCAAAATAAACATAATTAATATAAATAATATTAAACATATTTATTCATTAAAAACAAATATAAATATAATGATATCATTTTCATAAATATAAATATAGTATTATAATTTTCATATTCATTCATTATAGAGAATGTCTCCATTAACGAAAAAAAACTAGTCTAATCATTTATTTCTCACCACAAAAGTAATGAGAATGATCCCAATATGTGAGAGTAATAAAAATAAATATGAAATTTAATCTTATTCAATAAAATTAATACATAGCATTATATATAAAATATAAGGTTTCATAAGGGTCAACCTTTGGTATTTGTCAATTTAATTTTAATATATTTCAAAAGTTTTTCTTTTAATATATATATCAAAGGAACTATGGTTATGTTATAATCGAGGGTTATGGATTGCGGTTTATGATTACTTCAACATGAATATATATGTATTGTAACATTGAAAGGAATAATAATGAAAAGTAAATCTAATAATCCTAGTTTTGGGATCCAAGGGAAAATAGTTATATATATTTGTTTCAAGTTCTTACCAATTTTTATTTTTATGCTTTAAGAATTCGTCTATAGGTAATTTCTATACAATGTTAAAACCTACATTTCGTATTACAGTAGTTTCAACTTCAAGGGGAGGCCTTTGTTGTTGAGGTCTTTTTCTTAGCCCTATGGTAGACTTTGTTCAGTCGGAGATCTGCAGGATTGATTCTTACAATTAACGAAGATGGAAAACAATGGAAAATAAGAGATCGAGAAACTTAATGATCAGAATTTTGAGTTTTGGAAGCTCATGATGGAGGATTTGTTGGTGGACTGAGATTAGTGGATTTTTGTAGATCCTAGTTCGTCATAAACAAGAATGTTGATAAAAGACTAGGCGAAGCTAGATCAAAAGGTGAAGAGGACAATATGATTATGTCTCTCAAATTCAATATTGTTGAATGTATTACGGAAAGCTATGGTGAAGGCTTTGTGGGACAAGTTATGGAATTTGTACCATTTTAAGTCTCTTCTAAACAAACCATTATTGCGAAAATAGTTTTATAACCACATAATGAAGGATGGAGACTCTCTGAGAGAGAATATGAATTCCTTTAATACTATGTTAAGTTAGTTGTTATCTGCTGATACTAGAATTTTGGATGAAGATAAGTGCATAAGTTTGTTGTGTTATCTGCTAGAGTTGTGGAATAGTCTAGTTGTTGCAATAGGTAGCAATATAACTACTTTTGAAGGTTGATGAAATAGTCTCATCCTTGTTGTCAAAGAAGATGAGACAAAAAAATATGGAGATAAAGAATGGGGATGCCTTGTCTGTAAGAGGATGGTCCCAGAATAAAAACATAAATAAGTCCTTAAGTTGAAGGTCTAAATCTAGGGGTAGATCTAAATCTCCCAGAAAACTGGTAAAGGTAGGCTAGAAATGTGGAAAAGAAGGGTGCTACAAAAAGGATTGTAAATCTAAACCTATTGTTAAAGGAAAGATATCTGATGATTCTCCTTTTGCATAGGTGAAAAGCACCTCAGATGAAGGCGAGAATGTATGCTTGGCTTCTTCTTCAAGTAAACATGTAGATCATAAGGCATGGTTGATTGACTCATGTGGATCCTTTCACTTTACTCTCCATAGGGAGTTTTCTACGAGTATGAGAAATATGATTGTGGTGATGTATTCCTAGGGGATGAAAATAAGGAAAGAATCATTAGATGTGGAAAAGTTAAGCTAAATTTGCAAGGTGGAAGTATTAGAACACTTCCTGGTGTTTTGCATATTCCTGCATTGGCCAAAAGTATGATTTTTTAAGCAAGATGGATGATGCAGGTGTAAAAATAGTGTTCGAGAGAGATACCTACAAGATGATTTAGGGAGCATTGGTATTGATGTGGGTAGTTGAGATTCAAGCTATATACAAGCTTTTGGGTAGAATTTTTATTGATGAGTGCAATAGTTTTATGGTTCTTGAAAGTGGAGTAGAAAATCTAGTGGTCTCTAGAGAAAAACCCATGTTATGGCTTCAAAGGCTTGCACATATTAGAGAAAAGGGACTTTGAATATTGCATGGTAATGGTATGGTAGAAGGTATGTCTATTTTTTCTCTGGATTTTGATTTCTATGAGCATTGTTTATATGGGAAGCATAATCGTGTGAGTTCCCCCTCGGGTGCTAAGTGGGTGAAAGGGATATTAGAGCTTGTGCATAGTGATGAGTTTGGACGTGTATTAGTTCCATCACTTGGTAAGTATGTGTACCATGTCTCATTTATAGATGAATTTTTGAGGAATACATGGATATATTTCCTCGAGAAGAAATATGAAGTCTTTGACAAGTTTAAAGTATTTAAGGCTTTGGTGGAAAATTAGACAGAGAAGAAGATTAAGGTGTTAAGGACAGATACTGGTGGAGAGTTTTGCAAGAGGGAATTTGAATATTTTTGTAAGAAGTGTGGTATAGCACAAAAATATACCAATCCATACACACATCAAGAAAATGGAGTTGCAGAAAGAATGAATAGGACATTGATTGAAAAGGTAACAAGCATGCTCAGTGGCACTAGATTAGGGCAAGAATTATGGGGAAAGGCTTTGGATACTGCATGTTACTTGGTTAATAGATTTCCTTCATCAATGTTGGAGGATACAAATCCTTATGAGGTATGGACTGGTAAGAAACCCTCTCTTTGAAATTTCAGGGTATTTGCATGTGATGCAAATGTACACATTCCAAAGGAGAAAAGAACCAAGTTGGATAGTAAATATGAAAGGTACATTTTTATTAAATATAAGGATGGTTTAAAAGGTTATAAGATTTGGAACCAAGACATAAGGAATGTTGTGTACAACCGAGATGTGGTGTTTAGAGATGTGAAGGATGTTAGTAAATAAGAAGTCCTACCAAAGGAACCTGAAAAGATAGAGATTGAACTAAAGGAGGAAGAATCCGACTCTACATCAAAACATGAATCCGAAGAGGAAGATCCATAGAATCCAATTTTGAGAAGATGAGTTCAAGAGATAAGGAAACTAGAGAGATACAGTCCATCTTCTTTCTGTTCAATTTTTGCTTTATATATTACTAATGATGATCCCAAAACTGTTAGGGAGGCAATGGATTCAGAGGATGCCAAACTCTAGAGAGAGGACATGGTTGATGAAATGGAACCTTTGGACAAAAATGAGGCTTGGGATATGGTGGAGTTGTTGGCTTGAAGGAAAACCATTGTTAGAAAATGGATTCTTAAGAAGAAGATGAATGCAGAAAGCAAGGTGGAGAAATAAAATATCGATTGGTAGAAAACAAATATTCACAAGTGCTGAGAATTGATTTCGGTGATAGTTTTTCACTTGTTTCCAAGTTAGCTTCTATTGGATTTTTTTTATTTGTTGTTCATGCTTTTAATTTTGAGGTAGAATAGATGGATGTGAAGAAAACATTTCTTCATGGTGATATGGAACAATAGATTTGCATGAATCACCCAGAAGGATTTGGGGTGAAGGCTAAGAAAGAAATGGTGTGCAGGTTAAAAAATGTCTCTATATGGGTTAAAACAATCATCAAGGGTGTGGTATCAAAAATTTCATACATATATATCGGGACTTGGCTTCACAATAGAAAAGTGGATCATTGTGTGTATTTTAAATTAATTGATGACCATGTTATTTATTTGGTCTTGTATGTGGATGATATGTTGTTGATTGGAAATGAAAAAGAAATTATCCAGGACTTGAAGACCCAATTGTCCTCCAAATTCAACATGAAGGATCTTGGTGCTACAAACTATATTATGGGCATGGAAATTAAATGAGATTGGGAAAAGAGGAAACTCTACTTAAACCGTAGGTAGTATGTTGAGACAATATTGCAAAGGTTTAATGTGCATGATAGTAAAACAGTGAAGGTTCCTATTCTTGTAGGTGTAAAGTTATATACTGAACAATGTCCCAAGACATAAGAAAAAGAAGAGGACATGTCCCATGTTCCATATGCAAGTGCAGTTGGTAGTCTAAGGTACACAATGATATATATAGACCATACGTTTCACGTGTAGTAGTAGGGGTATTGAGAACGTTTGTGTCAAAACTAGGGAAGGAGCATTGGACACAAGTGAAGCGGGTTTTAAGGTATTTGCGTGGCACTAGTGATTATGGTCTATGCTATCAAATAAGACCAGGATTGGACATAGTTTTGGACATTCAAGGATTTGTTGATAGAGATGGGGCTAGAGATCTAGATCAGAGATGACGTACAAGTGGGTATGCGTTTAACCTATTCAGAGAAGAAATCAATTGGATGAGTAAGAGACAATATGTAGAGGATTTTTCACTACAGAGGTTGAATACATTACAACCGTTCATGCAAGAAATCAAGCAATTTGGTTGTAGTGATTTTGTTCAAGTATGGGGTTCATATATTGAGTTATAAGGATAGACTGTGACAATAAAAGGGAAGATTTCTTGGGAAAGAACTTTCCTTATCATTAAAATACAAAGCACATTGATGTTTAGTATCACTTTGTGAGGGATATGGTTGATGACAAAAAGGTGTTGCTGGTAAAGGTGGACAATTTGAAGAATGTTGCAGATGCATTCACAAACTCTCTGAGCACTAAGAAGTTTTCTTGGTGTAGAGAAACAATGGGTGTTGCAGGGATGGAATAATGAATAAGCTCTCCTCTGACCCCTGCATGGAAATAAAATGACAAGTGGGATAATATTCGGTGTATGTTATGTTCTTCCCACAACTAGCCCCACCCATTGTACATTGTGTCAGGCATAGCGAGGAGGTCACGGGGGGCTGACAACACATGGGAATAAAAAACAATTTGTGCAGAACCAATAATAGTTGGTCAGACGCAAGGATGGGAGGCAAACCCACAGATGGTGGGTGAACCTACCCATGATTTTGTGCATGGGTTTTGCACATGGTTTTGGGCATGATGGTTTTCTTCCCATTGTATTTTGTAGACCCAGTCAAGGGAACTATGGTTTATTTCTAATCCATAGTTATGGATTGGGGTTTGTGCATGTTTCGAAATGTATATATATGTATTGAAACATTTAAAGGAATAATAATGAAAAATAAATTGGGCAGTCTCGATTTTGGGATCTAGGGGAAAATCTATGTGTATATTTGTTTTATGTTCTTGACATTTTTATATTTTTCTGTTTTAAGAATTCATTTGCAGGTAATTTTTGTACATAGTTAATCCCTACATAGTGATGAGCCACATAAATGGGTAACTATATGGGCTCATTTTACCTCCTAACCTAGTCAAATCAACCATTCTCTTAGCTTACTGTATGATTTTCGAATTATATTTGTGCTTATAGAGTGAGTTGAGTTAGTTATGATACCATGTGGTCTAATGTGTGTTTAATGCAGATTATTGATGAATTTTGTGGTCAAATTCAAGGATCCAATGCACAAATGTTAGCAATTAACTTGAAGTGGACAAAGGAGAGAAATTATAGGAGAGAGTCTCCCTCATTTATTACTCCTCACTTCAAATTCGCCTACATTCAGCTCGGAGCACAAGCAACCAAATCATGTATTAGCAGGCAGTCGAGCAAGTGGATAATAACTGATGACTATCTCGAGTTTTGGGAGCCAAGCCTCCCTGATTTTAAGGAAGTTGTTGGTAGCTTCAATTGTATTAGTAGAGTGGCCTAGGGCCTCATTAGGGTCAAATTTTTGTTGAAGTTTCTTTGTACTTTTTCTTATGTAAACTTTGCTCAACTTCGAGCTTATTATTTTTATAGTTTCTTGTAATATTGTTATTATTTTGGAAATAAAGATGGAATCCTTTTTGAGTTAGCAATGAGTTACCTCAGAAGGCTGAAGCTCTTGAGTTAGGGCCAGATCCAAGTAGCTAAGCTCCTCTTTACTTGTATTTGTATGTTTATTTCAATTTGTAGATTAGATTGTTGTTAGATGTATTTCTTTCACGCTTAAGAATAGGTTGCTTTTGATTATTCAGTAGTTTGCTTCCATTTGTGCTTTCTATAGCAGGTTGATTAGTGTTAAAGAAAAGATTTAAAAGGCTAGCAATAGTGCCTTGGCCTCTCTTCCTCCCTTTAGGACCATTATTTGAGGCAAAGACCCTCTTACTGCCCTGAAAACACAAATTTTCCTCATTCATAGGACTTCTAGTGTTTGTAGCTTTCTAGTTGGTTAATAGTTTAATTTGATTTTCTTAGAAACTTCTCCATCACGTTCACTTCTTCATTTACCATAGTATTCTTCCATGATTTTCCTTCTTGTAGCAGTTATTAGCATTTCCTTTCATAGATCACCATTTATGTTGGTTTGATGCAAAACTTTGTTTTTCTAGGTGCACTTATTTCATCACTTGCTTCATCTCATTGGTTGACTGTCAGTTGTCTATGTAGCAGATATCTTCCCATAATATATCAAGCCTATCAGCCATCTCATCCTCCATCTAACCCATGCCCTACAGGTCTCCCAAGTCTCCCCTCAATTCTGCCTTAGTTTCTTGCATTTTCCATAGAGTTCCTTCCTCTCTCCTTGAGCAAATCCAATCATCTTTCTCTCTCCTAATGATTCTTGGTAGACCCTAGGTGCCCTAACACTTCATTCCAACATTCACCCACCTATTCTATCCACTCTCACACCTTCAAAATAGCCAAAACTACTCTCGGCCTCCTCCTGTAGGCCTCTTGTAGAACGTTATTTTTCCTCAGGTAGATTTCCTGTGTCCTCCTGTAGATTTTCATGTAGGCTTTCTTTTGAAGGCCGAGTTTGTGAAAAGCCTCCAGAAGGCCACTTGAGACCTCCTAGGACCCAACCACACCATCCTACATCCTCTCCAACCCTAAAACCGCCTTTCAATACCATCTGTTCACTGCCACATTCACAAACAATAAATCACATACATGTAAAATTCACATAAAAATACATAAAAATCCAAAAAGATGTTTTTTCTCATTTACTTCCAGAAATAGCTTAGTTAGATGTTGTTACTTCTTTGGATAGATAGATGGAATTCTTTTCTTGGTTTTCATAGTGCTTTCTACAAAAGTATGATTAGTTGGTTCAGTAGGATTTGCTTGGTCTGCTTTACATTTCAGTCTTTCTCCTTTCTGCAATTAGAATGGCATCCTTCTTTCTATCCTTTCATCACATATAGAGCTTCTTATGGAATCCATAGAAGTTGGCTTGAGCTCCTAGTGATCTTGCGCCAGCTGACCAAGTGACAACCTGCAGTAAGAACTAGTACTTGTGCATACATCACTGTCGCTTCCAAGTTTGTTACAAACTACCGGGTTGATAAGAGTAAAGAAGGTAGCCCAATAGTTGCAGCATTATTGTTGCAATACTGGTGCTCACCATTCTTTTAGGTTCCATTGTTGGGGAAGCGTTAGAGTATTTTGTGATTACTACTTTCTTCTATTTTTTTTCTTGCAACATTCTGCTAATAGTTTATTACAGATTCGTCGACCATGGTTAGGGTTTTATGATTTTCGACCCCATCGACCTAGATCCCCTGCAAATGTCCACAAGTACCCAAATAAACCTGCTATGATACCAAATGATACATAAAATGTCACGGATATTCCACTAGAGAGTTCGTCACAACATGTCTAATAATATTATATTAAAGACTCTGAAAATTCTACACTATTACAGTTTATTAAAATTTAAGATCTATGGATTTAACTGGAATTAGTCCATGCATGCGAATGGAAATTATGCAAAAAAGTAGAGGATGAAAACAAAACACACACACACACACAAGAGATAAGATATGCTCTCTTGGAAACCCTTTCCAGAGAAAGCCTAGCTAGAAGGTGAGGTCATTTCACTCTCTTTCTCTATTTGGAAATATGGTTGTGGGTACAAAGAAGTAATTCATGTGGTGTGTGGGGTGCTACAGTTCATAGATCCTCTATGTTTTCTCTATGGCCTATCTCTCCTGGCTATATTTTCTCAGCTATGGAAAAAATTTCCCTCGAAATAATGAAATGCCTCTTCCTCCTAGTGGCCTGATTATAACACAACATCATAAGCTACTAGTGGTTAATTTTGACTACATCAACTCTTAACTAGAGTTACAATCTAGACTCTTCTCGAGCATTTTACATTACAAACAAATGAGTAGTCAGTTTTCCATAAATAATGTGGGCTAACGTGACATCCTCCCGAACTATTGATGTGAAAATGGGAAGGTCAACTTTTGAGTTGCATAACTTTTGTATACAAACTCTGATTGATGTGCTTCTTACATTGTTGGAAAGATCCTTATGTGTATAATAGCATGAAAATGTTCTAGGCTAAAGTAACAAATATTTACTCCTAAAAAACATCATTTGATGCCTAAAATTTCTCCCAGAAGGTTTCAGACCCCGTTTCACCAAACTGGGTCGTGCCGATAAAAATGGTGCTCTGAGCTGATTCCTCCATGTTTCCACTCTAAATGAATCGAGATGGATGAAAAAAATATAATGATCCAATTCAGATCATAGATGAGATCAAAAATTTATAGCTCCAAATTAAGGATATTTAGCTCACTATTACTCACGGAAACACTCATTTGGTTCAATCAATAAGTTATAAATGCAACTCAGTTTCCTCTACCAAAAATAAATGTCCCATATATAGCTATGATGCATGTGCCCTCCTAGGAGGAGGGAAAGTCATATGTTTAAAAGCATTATTTGTATGAAGTTTTTGGTTTTCTTAATTTTAGGGGACGTCTATTAAGTATATACAAACTTCATATTTAGTATAATGCTTTCTTAATAATGTTATGAAATTTCTCCTATCAACATGAATAATGGGTGGAGAATGGGATTAGAAGCCCAATTTTTTTATTTCTAATGTAATGTTGTGCCTTTGACATGAGCTTTATTAATACAAAATTACTTGATACTATTAAGAAAATATAACTTTTTTTTATAGATTTCTCTATTATGTTCATCAAAATAAGCTTCGTATATTTCATTTTTGAAATGATTTTAGGATTAAATATCTCTTTATTAAAAAAACATGGATTGATAATTACAATGTTACATAACAACAATAATATGTATTTGATTTTAAATAAAAACATTATATAATTCATTTAAGAGCCATGAGGACTAATTCAATTGGTCGAGGCCCTGTCGCTAAAAGTACTTTCAATTGAGAGGTCACGAGTTCAATTCTCTTGACACTCTTGGGGTTCAACTCCATGGTTGAATTTTTAGGAATTTATTCTTTCAGATAGATCTATCTGGTACAAATATTCTATGGATGTAGCAGTCACTGATCTATAGATTATATAGAATTTTAGTATAGATCAAAGTACTAAACTTAACATATGATTTGCAAAAATTGAAATTGGTTAAAGAAAATAACAGTCATTTCTTCTAATCACTCAAAATAAACTTAATTAATATTAATAATATTAACATATTTATCAATCAAAAAATAGTTATTAAATATTACTATAATATTTTTATTTAATCTATTCCATTCTACCTATATTCATTATCAGTAGCTAATCGTCTATTTCTTGCCACAAAGGAAATGAGAATGGGTGTAATAAAAATAGAAATATAAAATATTTGTTTTAAATTTACCATCTTATAAGGTTTCACAAGGTTCAAACTTGGGTATCTTGTCATTTTAAAGCATGTAATTTTAATTTTAGTATATTTAAAAAAACAAGTATGCATATAAATGAGTAATATATTTAAAAAGTTTTTTTTATACATATAAATGAGTATTTATTCATTTTCTTGAGCCATTAAGAAGGTATTATACCTAACCAAATGTTGTTAGGTACATAACTAAATGTTGTTATGTACATATAAAGTAAAAGGTAACAGATATATCTCTAGTGTATTTCTTTACATCTTAGCTATACATAAATGAACATTTATTTATTTGTTAAACTAATTGAGGTATTAAGAACATATTATATTTAGATGAATGTTGTTAGATATATATATATTACTCTACATCTTAGTTATATAATAGTGATGTTTTAATTATACAATAGTGATGTGTCCCACCTAATTTTTATGACTTGTTATTTGTTTCCAAATTAGTGACAAGTGTGCTGATCCAACCGATATAAAGAACTCTAATGATCATGGAAATGAAGAAAACTAATATAAGGAAAGGAAAAAAATGAGAGTACAACCTAGTTAAGAATCCATCTAATATAATCACTAGGTCTAGAACAAGTAAAAAGATATATCAGTGAGGAAGCTTTATGTAAGGGTGCATCACCTGCCTAATGACTGATCAGGGACTTGATGGTGTTAGAAGATTGGGATATTAGTGATATGAATCCAATAAAAGGAAAATACACCTACACCAATAGGATATTTGGGTGAGATCACATAACAACCAAGTTATATCTCAATGATGAGTCGGCTCGTGTCGAAGACGACCTCCACCACTTTGGTTATGCTCACTTTCTCACCCCTTTCGTTGAAAAAAAAATTGTATTCTTTGGGGTACATAGGGGGTTGGTTCTATTTTTTCTATGCACAACAAGTGTATTTTATTTACCTTTTAATACTTGCTTTCCCAAAAACTTTAAAATGAGATTGATAGTCCAAAGTATTAGCATAAAACCTTGCAATATAAAAGACCTCAAAATGTTTGAGAAATATCAATTATACCTTTAAATGTATTAACTACTAATATGTAAGAGGGATAACAAAAATATTTATTCAAATTACAAATTATATTAACCCATAGAAGATTAGCTAGATAAACTAGATATTTCTATTTAATCTAATGAAAAATAAATCCCTTCAAAAGAAAGATAAAGGGTTTGGGCATGGGCTATAAAACATTATATCATAACCACTCTATGATAACCTAAATTTACTGCTAAGCACCTTTCATTCTTTTTTTTTTAATATGAAGATATCTAGGAGATTATATAATTGAGATTTAAGAGGTAAGGTGGTTGAGATTTAAAGGAACATGGAAAGGCAATTAAGAGTAAAGAAAATAAAAAAGTAATAAAATAAGTAAAAGTGAGATAATGGATAAATGTTGAGAAACGATGAAGGGAAATATGTTGAATTAGATTAATAAAGAAAAAAATGTGTCTTCAAGTTACTTGACATGCTTACTTATGCTTCTTTTAATAAAAAAACATGAATGAAGAACGAAGGGATGAAGGTGACAAGTGGGAGAAATAAATCTTCTTTGGCTCCATGTATGTTAGGTCCCTATACTACTAGTGCAACCCCGTATTGTTATTAGTGCAACTCCATTATTGTATT
>APFE031228028.1:41838-56091 GCA_000404065.3 Pinus taeda
CCTAACAAGTACATAAATATATAAAATATATATTTGCGTCTGCCGGGAGTCGAACCCGGGTCTATTGCTTGGAAGGCAATTATCCTAACCGTTGGACTACAAACGCTTTTTTCAAATTTGACTGGCTTACCGGATTTGTTGGAGTGAAACCCGGGTTCATCCAAAATCTTCGTCGAGTAGTAAGATTGAGCTAACAAATTTATCATGTCTGCCACGAAAATTTTACAAAATATTTAACAAAACTAATTTTCTATGAAATCATATCGGCCAAACGGAATTTTAACAAAACTGAAACAGAACGTCGCCTGAGAGATCGAACTCTCGCCGGGAAACTCCAAATGTACTTAGCAGGCACACGCCTTAACCACTCGGCCGAAAGCGACTTTTTGCTGTTAAAACTCCAGACATATTCACATTAAGTGTTAAACCTTAATTAATATATTCAATTTGAAATCATCCGTGTTATCCATTTGCCTTCATATTTCTTTGGTTGAAAAATAAATAAAATAGCTAGTTCCCCCAACGAGGAACAAAAACCGTATGTACTTTTTAAGCCGCAAGCAGTAAACCCTAGGGCAGTTTACTTTTTAACTTAAATTAATATAATTTTAATAATTTACATGGAAGGAAATTATTAAAAAAAAAAATTAACTGTTTGGTGTTAATTATTCGAAATTTTTAAGTTTTTAATATTAAAAATTTTACAATTAAATTAATTGAAATTGTGATTTGTCAATTGTTTTAAAATATTTATTATTTATTATATAAATAATTTAATACACTCTTAAGAAGCGTTTTCAAAGCATTTGAATTGTGTATATTGCATTCTTATTTATAATTTTAAAATGTAGATAATTTTTTTTTTAATCCAAAATATAAAATACTTAAATTACCACTTATTTGGCACAAGATTGTAAAACAAAAAAACTAATTTTATAAGGGAAATGGCTCACTAACCTATAATTGTTTAAATATCAAAATATAAAAATTATCATTCTGAAGTATAGAACTCTAATTTACTTTGTCAAAGTGGACATTTTGTTGTCCAAATTTTTTAATTGCAATTGATGTTGAGGAGAATTTCTTAGTATCTCATTTCTTTCTACCAAGACCTTATTTATGATGGTCTTAATCTACTAACAAAGATCAATCTTTCTACCAAAACCTTACAAAGATCAATCTTTCTACCAAAATATTATCTATGATGGTCTTAATCTACCAACAAAGATCAATGGTTTGAATGTATTGAGTTTGTGGTGGAGTGTTGTGTGGGTTTTTTATACATTCTTTTGATTTTTAAATTAAACTTCAAAATATCCTAATCGGGATGCGAGCCGGTGGTTGGGACAGTGTGGGTATAGTAATGATATGTACCTTTGAGACATGTACTTCCGCCCCCCACACGCTCAAGGCGATGGGTGCGACGACCCTTGGCATGAGTGCATGCAAGGGTTATGGGAAAGGTGGCAGGGAAAGAGGTGAGGTAGGATGTAAAGGAGAATACGGCAGGCAAGAGGGCGAAGTTGGAGTTTTGGCTTGCGAAAGAAGGAGGTGTTGCAGAGGAACGGGAAGGCGATGACTTTTTCAGCTCCAGGCTTGGAAACGACCTACATCTATATACGAGTATGTTTTTCGGCCTTTCTCCTCCATTGCAATGATGTCCTTCTTGGGGTTTTGCTGGTGGGAGAGGGGGGATAATAGGAAGATCAATTGGAGGGTTGAGAATTGTTGGTGGCAATGGGATAGGAAACTGGTAGCAATTGTCTGGTTCTGTGTTTATATCTTACGTCTATCGGGTATTTCCTATGGCCTCTGTTGTGTTGACCTTGTGTCGTCTGGTCTGGAGAACCGAGGTTTTGTTAACCGAAGTTGGTGGGAGTTGGTTGTAGAAGGCACGTGAGCGATGGCAATGAGATGGATGTTGGCGGAAGGGGGGAGCAATCAACACAGTGCATAGGAGTTAGGCCATGCTACTGCAGCCAAAGCACTTGCAGGATAATGGGCATCCCCACTGGTATTATGGAAATTGCAAGGACTTAGAGTGGAAAGATGAGTATGAAAAAGAGAGTGGAAACGCTAAAATTTCTTGGGCAAAGGGGGAAGGGTTACCAATATCTGCTTGGAAATCTGATGGAGTGAGGGCGAGCTCACACGTTTGGCTTTGGAAAGGGGTGGCTTACCTGACTGTGACTGGAAGGTATTGGGTATGGAGGAGGGGAGTGACAGAGGTTTGTTGGAGCCAGATCCCCTCTGGGGACTGTACTCTCGACCATCTTGGCTCTAACTCTAATAGGGAAAGGATTGAGGAGGAGCACGGTGTGGTTTATCTCACCGAAAATGAAATTCAAGGAAGGAACCAAATTATAGTAAATTGTTTTAGATTAATGAACTGTCACTGTGAACAGGTCTCGGGAATTTATGATATGGCTTGGCCTGCGAGAGGCCTTGGACGAGGGATGAGGAGACAGGCCCCTAGGAAGGATAAGGATCCAAATACGTCAGAGCCCCGCAAGGGAAGAAAGTCGGTAGAACACCATATCACTGAAGCCATTGAGGCCTACCATGAGGGAACTGATGAGGGAATTCATAAGCTATTAGAAAAGTGGGAAGAGGAAACAAAGTAGGGCAGTGAGACAGAGGAGGATATGGAAAATTGGAGGACCTTAGTCCTGGACCCGGGCAACACCAGAGGAAGAATCACGCAGTTCAAGCAGACCTTATATCTCTATTGGTTAATGAAGAGTTTGTTGGGAAAATCCATGGAACAAATCTCGATGGGCATGGCGATCTCACTCCAAGGCATGTTGAGCTACAAGAAAGACCTGCAGAAAAATTCAATTCCAGCGCCATAAGCAAGACATCTAATTGGACAGAATTGAAAGACACATTCCATGCATCCTAGAACTGTCTGAGATGCCTGGATCAATAGTTAAGGACCCAACACCTGTGGACTCGACCTCGAAGGAGCAGAAGGGCTAGTCATTTCCCTATGTTTACTTTTGTTTTATATGTGGATAGCTTTTAATTTTCTTCATGCAAGTATATGTATAGCTAGAAATCTAGAATATGGACATGAAACAGAGACATATATAGCTTGGTTAGAGAGATTAAATCTCTATTTTTTTTATGGCTTACAATGCGGATAGGTGGCCAACAGACTTGGTTTCCCTCTGGGGCAAGTTGAGGCCACCTAGCCAATCTATTTGTAGTGTAAATTTGCCTATGTTTGAATAGAAAATGAAATTGGACTGCCAAGCTTAACAAAAAAAAAATTAAAAACTTCAAAAATGTTAAATTAATTTTATAAATAAAAATGTCCTTAAAATATGTAGGGTTAATTAAAATATGAATTTTTATTTTTAATAATTATTTTTTAATGATAAAAAAATTGTTTTGAGAATATATTTATTGAAATATGAATGTAAATATTTAATTATGTTTTAATGTGTGTTTGTGTTTATTTTGGAATAAGAATTCAAAATATCAATTTAATTATGGATAATTATTACTTGGATCATAAGGATTTAACCTTGACATCATATTCATGAAATATTTTTAGTAATAGTCATAGATAAAGAGGGTTTGGGTTTCTTTTAAAATTAGTTGTCATTTTTTTTTCAATTTAATTTAAAAAAAAAGGGTCATTATTTACAAACTTCAAATTCGAATTCAATTTAGTTTTATTTATGGCATTATATTCTCATTGCTTATTGATACCTTATTATGTTTTTCCAATATATATATATATATATATTATAATATATATATAAACAATAATAATAAAAGTATAATTTAGTTAATTTTTATGATTTTTTAAAGGTGTAGTCTAACTTATACACGAAATGACATTTTTCGATATATTTTTTCTTGTTAATTTTAATCAAAATCCAATAGAGATTTTTCAAAACTTGAGTTTAAATTGTTTAATCATATAATTCGAGTGCCGTAGAGATTTTCAGGGTGATAAATCCATTTATGCATTTAAAAATGTATTTTAAACAACAAAAAAATCACATTCTTGCTTGAAATTGTATCCCCGAATTTTTGTCAATTCCTTTGAAAAAGGCTAGCCTACACATTTTTTAATATTGATAATGTGAGATATATTATGAGGTATGTGTCTTGAAATTTACTATAGATTTATGATTATCGTTATGTATCAATCATTTAATTTACATAGTTGCACTAGTAATAATCTCTTAAAATGTGTAGCTTGAGTCGGTTTAATCATTAAAAGCTTATACTTCCTCATAAAAGATCATAAGTTCACTTTCAAAAATAATAAAATATGTAGAGCTCCTTGAAATTTAACATATTATATATGTGTTAATTCCTACACTTAACTAAATTATATACTAGATACAGCTTAACTTTGGATCTACCAGGCGTTGCGAGGGATCAAATCTATTAATATAGAGTGAAAAGAGATTTCATCCCTCTCGGCTCTATGTCTACCCAAGTAATCGGCCAACCGGGGTAAACATGTAACAATAGGACGCTATGATACGATTCGACCTCCCAAGTTACATTAAGGAAGTGGAACCGACGGAAACACACCATACAGACCTTCAACATCAACATTAGGACCCTCAAGAACCATCTCAACCTTTCTACAACTAGCCCCTAGGTCCCACTGAGATTTTGGACCACTTGACCTATGGATGCTCCCATGTTATGGTCATGCCAGCATCCAGGAGGCTTTGGACGCTCCCACAAGCCTACATGCCTGTGTCCAGGGACTATTTCCAGCAGACCTGTGCCAGAGTCCGGGGAATTTAAGGCACTTTTCAAGCCTAGAATTTCGGCCACTACCCAGAACTTGTTGTAACTTCCAAAATCCATTAAACACATGATGACAAGACTAATAAACCAAAACTAACTCAAGGACTAGGCATGACCATCCCCAATCGGGACTGACATTTTGTCAAACACTAGGCATCCAATGCAATCTACAGGTTTAAATAACAAATCTAAGCATAGGGGTCTCATACTTATCTAAGATTTGCTATGAAGCATTGTTTCATTTTCACATTAGTTGCAGTTTCATCCATTAAGCCATTGACACATTGTTCATTCATTTACAAGTAGAAACATGATGAGATCCATACATAGCCACTGTCATAATACATATTCATAAATAGCATATTGACAATAGAATTACCAAGGAAACACCAGCCATATAATCCACATATAAACAAGTATAATACCCATGAGATAACAAGGATAAATAACCTCATATTAATGATGCAAAAGTCAACCCAGTATGGGACTACCACGTTCCACCCGACCGTAGAATGGCTAATCCAAATATCTCTTTAGCCATTCACATTCGTACCATATTCCAAGCATGAATGTGGGATCTCATAGAACATATCAATCCAAAATCATCCAGGGCTTCCAGAGGCCATCCACCTCAACTCATCAAACAGTGATTCCACCTCACGGTCGGAAATCACAAAACCATCATCAGATTGGTCTCTATCCAAGCCTTCTAGTGCTCCAGAGTGTTTATCCAACCAAGGCTTAACTCAACTCACAATTTTTGTCAGGATTCTAGAGTGTTTGTCCAACCAGGGATTCTAAGACTAGTAACTCAACCCACCAAGGGCTTTTAGAGCGTTTTTGCAACCAAGGCTTCTAGGACTAATAACTCAACCCAAGCTAAGGAAACATGAGAACCAACCAAAACAAAACAAGGAAATAAATCTATAATCAGCATGGCTATCCAAGAAATGACAAGGCTAGGCAGTCCATTATCAATCCAAGAAATCCTTCATGACAGTGATAGATCATGACCAATAAACCACATGCATATGCCATGCATGCCAAAACTAGTGAGGAAAACATACATGCAACTGGGTACCTACAAGCCAAATCTATTGTATTTGTTGATCTCGATGTCCTTTTGTGCCTTCCTGCTCTTCCTTTTCCTTCTTGCTCCAAAAGTCTAAGTATGCCACGCTCTCCAAGTGTACTCCAAGAAAACAATAAGTATCCAAGAGTATGAGAGAGAGAGAGAATAATGAGAGAGCTCCAAAACTAAACTAACAAAATTTTGTGTATTGATTCTCAAAAGCCTTTTTATGAATGAGGCCTTTATTTTCTTCATTTTTCATTATTTTCCTCCTCACATGCAACCTTTGACCTTTGACCTCCCTTTTTTCCTAATTTCCATTATTTTCATAAATAAATGTGTCAAAATGTCATTTTGTCTTTCCAAAGCCTTAGCCATAATAAACTGAATGAACACCCACTATGATGTTTTTTTCCCACCATTCAGCTTGGAATATGTGTCACCACCATGGTCTTATATATTTTTTCATGTATTTTTAACCAGGGTTGTTACAGAACTCTCCCCCTTGGGGTAACATTGCCCTCAGTGTTCAATGACAACTATAACCAATAATATTGTTGAAAACAAAACATACTGCCCATGGAAATTTATAACACATCTCGTTGCAGTATTTACAATGACCATTGTTGGCACATGACAATCATACCATTTACTGGAGCTTTATAACGCAGCTCATTATGGCATTTACAATAATAACCACATATACACACATACACATTTGCTTCACCAAGCAAATAATCGTACTATATATGGAGCTTTATAAATCTAGCTCAATATAGTATTTAAAATAATACACACATATGGACATTATTTCAACAAGCATATAAAAGGATACGATGCCTACATCCACAACAAGGGAATCCAGAGGCTCACAACTCTGCCCTCAAGGTAATACCAGGATTCACCTCCTTCCCAGGAATTCAAGAATCCACTGCAAGGTCAAATCTGCATCCAATGTCCAGTGTTATAATCCTTTGCCATGTGTCCTCTCAGTAAACAGTTATTGACTCATTGTTCCAGGGCGCACTCCCAATGTGCATCTGATTCCATATGGAAATGCCAATGACCAAATCAAATACATCCCTGGCCTTCCCTTCTCTGCTACACAGTCCCTCAGGAAATCTGGTCACCCCCTTCCGTGCAGTCACACACCTTCCAAGTTTCGTTGACACCCCCATCCCGAGCAGTCCATCCCTTGGCAAGGCCTCCTCGTATCAGAAGATACAAGGCTTCCTTTCCAATATATGTATACAATGTACATATATTGTGTGTAGCAGCCCCTGCATTTGGAACCCAATCGGCCACCTTTGCTAGAACTTTTGTGTTCGTGAGAGTGTGCCTTTCATCCTATAATTCCCTCTAATGATATTGAATTATGAGATTGGGTTAATTATATAAATATCTAGATACAAGAGAACCTGTAGCGAATTTGGAATTCGTACATTCAGGAAAATGCAAATATCATTTGAAAGGGAAAGATGAATCTCATCCCTGCAAAACACCCCTCTATCTGAAGAAGATATCTTTTGAAATCGTTTTTGGATTCCATGCCCAGTCTACATTAACAATGTCTTCCTCTTGAAAATCCTCCAAGAGTAGATACAACGAATCGACATTAACAATGTATTCCTCTTGAAAATCCTCTAAGAGTAGATGCACTTGATTGAGAAATACTAGAAGAAGCGTCCAAAGTGAAAAAATAAAATAAAAATAAAAAAAATGCTCTCCCAATTAAACAATGAATAAAATGTTCTAGGCGAAATTTTGCTCCATTATTTATCAAAAAATCACAACAGATTTTACCCAATAGCCCAAATAATCAGTATCCTAGGAAAAATTTTGTGAACCCCATGAAATATTGATGAAATATTCCCTCTATAAACATTGCTTCATTAAATTTAGAGATAATCAATCTCCCGAAAGAAATTTTACAAACCCCTGATGATAGCCTCACTGAAAAGATTTTGCAAACCCCCTGAAAGATGGATAAATTGTTTCCATTATAATCAATCTCGTGAGAGAAAATTAGCAAACCCTTATGACATTTTAGTGTAAACATAATTTTTTTTTTTGCAAAAACCCATAAAATATAGATGAAACTTTGTCGTTATTAGCATAGCTCCATCTCCCGTGAGAAATTTATCCTGAGAAATTTTGCCACTACAAATATGATCATTACATTTTGAGATAATATGATGGAATGTTAATCTTGCTGGAGAAATTTTGCCGCGTCATTACATTGGAAGATAATCTCATGAAATGAGCCAGAGAAATTTTCTCACTCAGAGAAATTTTGCAAAGTTTCGTGTGAGAAAGTTTCCAACCCTGAGAAAAATAGGTGAAATTTTAGTTATAAATTATAACACAGCCAATTTTTAGAATTAAATTAATAATAATTTTAAAATTTTTTTAATTATAATATAGTTTTTAAGAAAAAATTATGAAAATGAAGGGTTTTGGAAAAACTTATGAAGGAAAATCCATGCATACAAATATTTTCCCTATAAAAATATTAAAAGAAATTTCGTTGTAAAATTTAAAATTTCCAAAAAAAACCACACCTCTGATCTTTTAAAAAACAAAACAATTTGAAAATATTCGTTATTAATCATTATTTGTACTTTTTTAAGAATAATGTTTATTTTTCTTTTGCATTTTTTTCCTACATACTAAAGTCTCTAGTATTTAGAATTTACATTGAAAATTTTTAAAGAGATTAGATTAAACAAATTTCCTTTTTGATTAGGAATTTTATATTAAATTTGAAACTATTTTGTTAACAAAATTGTGTGTTATATATATTATATATATTTTTTTGGCTTATTTTCATTAAAGGATATCATATATTAAAAAAGTATCATATATTAAGAATATTCCAAAAATAGAAATAATATATTTAAATTTATTAAATTTCATGCTAATAAATATTGTGGAACATAAATAAAAGTGAAGTAATTACGCCGTAAGAGTTCTCTCTGAGATAAACTTTCCTGTGGTCTAGTCCGTCTGATTTGATGTTAGACGATTCGAATAATTGCTACCGTGGTATCAAATATCTCTCATCTTCGCCAACTGGAGAAACATGTCAGAGATCGAGGTGAAGGTGGAGCGTTACGGCCGTGGAGCGTTATGGCTGTTTGCACTTCTTCCGGATTTGAAAGGAAAATGCAAGACACATGATAATAGGGGAAATCAATCTTATCTAGGGATTGGTTTGTGCAGGTTCTTTCTGTGTTACAACTAGATAAGAACCGTCATATACCTGAAGGTTATGTTAATTCTTTCAAAGAAGCAAATGCGGTTTTCCATCATGCTTGAGTGTAAGTTTCTATCGGTACATCAGTCCCCATTTCAAGTAAACTTTCTTTTCTACGGTGCACAAATAAATGTGTCATAATATGAAAGCTATGTCTCTGTGTCACAGGTATAATGCTGATATGAAATGCCTCTCATTTTTGAAGCCATTACCAGAAGGATTCTCTCAGGCATTTGACGGCAATCTTGATTTCCTTGGTCCGTACCCTTAGCTTGGTTCTGATACTTCTTAGCTGCTTTTCTGATGATGTATAAATCTTTTCATCCACATCACATAAATGTTGGATGTCCTAAATTACTGGTAGCCTGTAGAATTTTTTCACAATTGCAGAGGATGATCAAAATTTGCCATAACAGATATTCAGAGAATTGCCACCGTCAATGGTGATTGCCATTGCTGAAGGACGATTGGATCCAATAACAATGGAAGCTTTTGATGAATTTCCACAAATCCCTTCATTGCTGGAACATCGAGTAGTATATACAAATGAGACAGTGCTGTTAGAAATTCAGTCAAGAGAATCAAAGGCCAAAAAAGACAGCAGTCCATTTGTCTTGTTATCTGAGAAAACTCGAGTAAGTGGTTCGATGATTTTGTGCAGCTAACCCCATTTTAGAATGCCTTTATCTGTAGATATATTATCGTGCGATTTCTTGTTGAGAAGTTGACATTTTTGGCCCTTTTTCACATTATGATGATACGTAGTTTTTCCTTGAGTTTAGGTTGGGTAGCTTATATATATATATGATTTGTGTAATGGTGAGATATTATTAAGATTGCCTGAAGTTTGATCTTCGATGGTTATTAAGATTGTCTAAAGTTTGATCTCGATCCTAATGGTTATTAACATTGTCTAAAGTTTGATCTCGATCCTAAATACATGTTAGGACAGTTTTTATTTTTCACAATTGGCTCCCACTATCAACCTCTTCCATGAAATTTATATAAAACTTGAATAAAACTAAATTGCACAGATAACCCCTCCCATAAAAGTTGAATCTATCTAAACCTTAATGATTGGAATCTAAAACTTAATGAGGCTAAATTGCACATGTAGCGTTTATTGATGCATTCTGTATGCCATAGGTTCATCTTTTGCATTCTATCAAGGGGTTATTTTCAAAATTTTTACACCAAAAACTTATGTTGTTTTTTCTTTTCTTCCTGATTTCCAGGACGAGTTTTGTGTACAGATTGGAGAGGAGCCTTTGCAAGAAGTGACATATACAGCACACAGGAAGGAAGGCAAGTTAAAAAGCAACTTCCAGAGTTTTTACATTTCTTTGAAAAAACTGATACATTAGTCCAGGAGTAAAAATGGCCCAGAAATGGGTCCCAAACAGAAATCGCCATTTTGGGCAGGCCCGTTTCATTTTGGATGGGCCCATTGTTTCTTGTTTCTTGAGAAACTGCCTGAAAACCTAGGTGGCTTACAGGGGAAGGAGGTAATTACTGTAGTGAAAATCTAGTTGGTCGGTGGTTCTGACATGGATGATTATTAGCCTAATTTACGCTTGTGGTTTGCCGCAGCCGTACAGTCCACTTATCATGGATGAATGGTCACTAACAACTCATTTTCAGTTGATGTATTTGTTTACATTGCAATCTATGAACCAATTTGCGTGAAAACTTCCATTGGTTACTTATTTTTGTTATGGAAGCTGAAAAGGATGGAAATGCTATTAGGTGTTACATTTGTGATCACAAGATCTAATTAGAATTGTCTCGGGTTATCAGAATCAATATTATATAAATGAAGTTCCAAAATTTTCAATGGTTTGATTTTTTGATGCACAGGGAACAACATAAAGTTAGAAGTCAATGAGGGAGTAGCAGAATCGGAATGTTTTCTGCCAAGCCAAAAGGCTTGTGAACTTGATAGAGGTTTAATGACACACTTCAAAGCAATTGCTGAACATTCATCTTTGACAAGGTCATCCCTTCACATGGATGATAATCAAATGAAGAATAATGGGATTGCGCTGGAAGTAAGAGGCCAAAAGAGAGTTTTTCCTCCTACCCCAGCTAACAATCCCTTCAAGAAAATAAAATCAGAAGATTGATCTGTTTCTCTTGCAGACAGTCTTGACACTCACTCGCCTCTAGGAACTTTTAAAACTGATTCAGCTGATGCCCACTTGTCTGAATTATCCAAGAAATCTGAAGGTAGTAAAAGAATTGCAGCCGAGGTGAGCCTTAAAAGCATTTTTCAAAAATCAGAATCAAGGACCCTCATGCTGTCATTCCTCCATGGAATGAACAAGAGCTTTTGTCTACAATCAACAGCTTTGCTTCTTCAGAAGCTGTTTTGCACTCTGACATTGTTACTCCAGATCCCTTATCGGATGGTCCAAGCAGCACGCAAGTGATCCAGAGGACAGTTTGTACACCTACTACCCAACCATGCATGAATGGAGTAGATACCAAAAACGCTGCAACTCCTAAGTCTTCATCACCATCTCATGGTACTTATGGTAAACGAACATCATCTAGCACTAAGCCCAATACTGGCACTAAGGGTAACAGGGTTAGTAGTGATTGCCATTGCTGAAGGACGATTGGATCCAATAACAATGGAAGCTTTTGATGAATTTCCACAAATCCCTTCATTGCTGGAACATCGAGTAGTATATACAAATGAGACAGTGCTGTTAGAAATTCAATCAAGAGAATCAAAGGCCAAAAAAGACAGCAGTCCATTTGTCTTGTTATCTGAGAAAACTCGAGTAAGTGGTTCGATGATTTTGTGCAGCTAACCCCATTTTAGAATGCCTTTATCTGTAGATATATTATCGTGCGATTTCTTGTTGAGAAGTTGACATTTTTGGCCCTTTTTCACATTATGATGATACGTAGTTTTTCCTTGAGTTTAGGTTGGGTAGCTTATATATATATATGATTTGTGTAATGGTAAGATATTATTAAGATTGCCTGAAGTTTGATCTTCGATGGTTATTAAGATTGTCTAAAGTTTGATCTCGATCTTAAATACATGTTAGGACAGTTTTTATTTTTCACAATTGGCTCCCACTATCAACCTCTTCCATGAAATTTATATAAAACTTGAATAAAACTAAATTGCACAGATAACCCCTCCCATAAAAGTTGAATCTAAACCTTAATGATTGGAATCTAAAACTTAATGAGGCTAAATTGCACATGTAGCGTTTATTGATGCATTTTGTATGTCATAGGTTCATCTTTTGCATTCTATCAAGGGGTTATTTTCAAAATTTTTACACCAAAAACTTATGTTGTTTTTTTTTTCTTCCTGATTTCCAGGACGAGTTTTGTGTACAGATTGGAGAGGAGCCTTTGCAAGAAGTGACATATACAGCACACAGGAAGGAAGGCAAGTTAAAAAGCAGCTTCCAGAGTTTTTACATTTCTTTGAAAAAACTGATATATTAGTCCAGGAGTAAAAATGGCCCAGAAATGGGTCCCAAACAGAAATCGCCATTTTGGGCAGGCCCGTTTCATTTTGGATGGGCCCATTGTTTCTTGTTTCTTGAGAAACCGCCTGAAAACCTAGGTGGCTTACAGGGGAAGGAGGTAATTACTGCAGTGAAAATCTAGTTGGTCGGTGGTTCTGACATGGATGATTATTAGCCTAATTTACGCTTGTGGTTTGCCGCAGCCATACAGTCCACTTATCATGGATGAATGGTCACTAATAACTCATTTTCAGTTGATGTATTTGTTTACATTGCAATCTATGAACCAATTTGCGTGAAAACTTCCATTGGTTACTTATTTTTGTTATGGAAGCTGAAAAGGATGGAAATGCTATTAGGTGTTACATTTGTGATCACAAGATCTAATTAGAATTGTCTCGGGTTATCAGAATCAATATTATATAAATGAAGTTCCAAACTTTTCAATGGTTTGATTTTTTGATGCACAGGGAACAACATAAAGTTAGAAGTCAATGAGGGAGTAGCAGAATCGGAATGTTTTCTGCCAAGCCAAAAGGCTTGTGAACTTGATAGAGGTTTAATGACACACTTCAAAGCAATTGCTGAACATTCATCTTTGACAAGGTCATCCCTTCACATGGATGATAATCAAATGAAAAATAATGGGATTGCCCTGGAAGTAAGAGGCCAAAAGAGAGTTTTTCCTCCTACCCCAGCTAACAATCCCTTCAAGAAAATAAAATCAGAAGATCGATCTGTTTCTCTTGCAGACAGTCTTGACACTCACTCGCCTCTAGGAACTTCTAAAACTGATTCAGCTGATGCCCATTTGTCTGAATTATCCAAGGAATCTGAAGGTAGTAAAAGAATTGCAGCCGAGGTGAGCCTTAAAAGCATTTTTCAAAAATCAGAATCAAGGACCACAAAGGATTCAAACAAGCCTCATGCTGTCATTCCTCCATGGAATGAACAAGAGCTTTTGTCTACAATCAACAACTTTGCTTCTTCAGAAGCTGTTTTGCACTCTGACATTGTTACTCCAGATCCCTTATCGGATGGTCCAAGCAGCACGCAAGTGATCCAGAGGACAGTTTGTACACCTACTACCCAACCATGCATGAATGGAGTAGATACCAAAAACGCTGCAACTCCTAAGTCTTCATCACCATCTCATGGTACTTATGGTAAACGAACATCATCTAGCACTAAGCCCAATACTGGCACTAAGGGTAACAGGGTTAGTAGTACTACCAAGAACTTGGCCACCAAGAACCGTGGCATATTGAAATTCTTCAACAAAGTGTGATTTTTCATTGAAAAATATATGCATTCAGCTTATTTTGCACATGGAGGCATTCAGATTATTTTGCACATGGAGATATTAACATCGAAAGCTCCCTGAGGTGGATTCGGAGGTTTTTTTTGGGGGTTATTTTGTTTTCTCCCCAAGGTAATTGCAAGTGCTTTTTCAAAGATGAGAAAATGCCATTGAAGGCAAGGGTGCAAATTTCATTTTGATTTCCGAGTTACAAATTTGTAATTTATTTTGGATAAAATTTATATTGTTGTTGCAAAAAACTATAGTTTATTTATTTATTTATTTATTAATTTTTTGGATAAATTAAAAAATTTAATTTTAATTATTATTATACAAGTTTTAATTTTAT
>APFE031228040.1:0-54363 GCA_000404065.3 Pinus taeda
ATGTTTACACTCCACAGCAAAATGGAGTAGTCGAAAGAATGAATCGCACTTTGTTAGGAATGGCGAGATCCATGTTAGCTTTCAAGAGGTTAAGTCCAACATATTGGGCAGAATAAATACATACAGTTGTCTACTTAAGAAATAGATCTCCAACTGCTTCTTTAGACGGAATTACACCTTATGAAGCTTGGTTTGGTTTCAAACCTCGAGTTAAACATCTTAGAGTTTTTGGGTCAGTGTGTTATGCCTTAGTTCCGAAAGAAAAACGAACTAAGCTTGACTCACGAAGTTTAAAATGCACAATGATTGGCTATCATGATGAGAAGAAAGGGTATCGTCTTTTGACCAATGGAAAATTCATTGTAAGCAGGGATGTCATTTTTGATGAAACTGAGAGCAAAAGTGCTGAAGAAATTGAAAATCTTCTTCACAAGTTAGAAACTAAGGGAAGTAAAACAAATGGAAAAATGCAAAGTCAACCAACTTCACCAAATTGGTATGAACTTGATTTTCCTTCCTCTGAAGATGAGTCATCCAAACCATCTACATCAACAACATCATCTGCGTCTTCTAGTAGTTCATCTGCATCTCCAAGCAGCAGCATTTCTTCTAACAGTGATTCTCCACATTCTTCACCTGAACAACGAACATCTGTTTATATTAATCCTCTTTACAATGATGAAGACTTTACAGAAGCGCAAACAAGTGAGCACCAACTACCAAAATGGGCAGTTCAACTTTTGAAAGATGTAAAGCCTGATGAGCAGAATAAAACAGGCACCAGAAGGGCACATAGAAGTGAAGGCAATTTTCCTTGATAGCAAATGATTTTATTGAACCTTCCACATACAAAGAAGCAGTAAAACATAAAGAATGGCAACAGGCTATGGTTGAAGAATATCAAGCAGTAATTGATAACAACACTTGGAAACTTGTTGATTGTCCAACAAATGTTAAACCCATAGGCTGTAAATGGATTTACAAAATTAAGTATAATCAGAAGGGTGAACTTGAAAAGTATAAAGCACGACTTGTCGCAAAGGGTTTTGCACAGTAGGAAGGCATTGATTATGAAGAAACTTTTGCTCCTACAGCTAAATGGAACACCATCCGATTAACACTTGCATTGGCCGCTCAAAAAGAATGGAAATTTCATCAAATGGATGTGAAAAGTGCTTTTCTCAACGGATATTTACAGGAGGAAGTATATATGACCCAACCACCAGGTTTTGAAGTTGAAGGACAAGAACATAAAGTCTGCAAATTGATCAAGGCTTTATATGGATTAAAACAAGCTCCCCAAGCTTGGTATGCAAAGATGGATGAATACCTTAAGAAAGTTGGTTTTCAACGAAGTGAATCTGATGATACTTTGTATGTGCGACAACAGGGAAAATATCTGGTCATTCTTGTTATGTATGTAGATTATTTGATCATTACTGGCAACCATGATGATCATATTGCACAGGTGAAAAAGGAGTTACATGCAGGTTTTAAGATGACAGACTTGGGATTACTTCACTACTATCTTGGAGTTGAAGTCTTCCAACGTCCACATCATATTTTCATTTCTCAGAGTAAGTATGCAGCAGAGGTTCTTCAGTGATTTGGCATGTAGGATTGCAAGCTCATTCTCACCCCCATGGAGCAAAACTTGAAACATTCAAAATTTAAAGGGGGGGAAAAGGTGGATAGTACAACTTACAG
The DNA here is from genome assembly GCA_000404065.3 of Pinus taeda. Lineage (NCBI taxonomy): Eukaryota > Viridiplantae > Streptophyta > Pinopsida > Pinales > Pinaceae > Pinus > Pinus taeda. The sequence continues at coordinate 1,708 of APFE031228040.1, forward strand.
ACAGTTGATTGGCAGCTTGATTTATTTGACAAATACTTGTCCTGATCTATCTTATGCAGTCAGTATTCTTTCACGTTTTATGCAGGAACCACGAGAAAGCCACTGGAATGCAGTCAAAAGAGTTCTTCGATATATCCAAGGAACAAAAGATTTTGGTCTTCTTTACACAAAGACTAAAATTTTTGTACTTGGTGGATATTCCAATGCCGACTTTGCTGGGAGTATTGATGATCGAGCATCAACATCAGGTTATTTAATGAATATGGGGTTAGCAACAGTATCTTGGAGTTGTAAGAAACAAACTACAGTGGCCACTTCTTCCGCAGAAGCAGAGTACATTTCAGCATGGGAAGCAGCATGTGAAATTGTTTGGTTGCGCCGAATTTTGCAGGACTTGGGCATTTCTCAGGCAGAAGCTACATCATTATTCATTGAGAGCCAGTCAACCATCAAACTTGCCAAGAACCCAGTTTTTCATTCAAAGACAAAGCATGTGGATACCAAGTATCATCATATCAGATCTCTCATTGCCAAAGATGTCCTCAAGCCAGTTTATTGTCCTTCCGAAGATCAAATCTCCGACATTTTCACAAAACCGCTTGGCAGAATAAAATTTACTAAGTTTAGGGATGAACTTGGTATCTGTTGTAATGTATCTTTGGATCATAGGGGGGAATGTTAGATGATCCCAAAATACAATTTTATCATAGGTTATAAAATTAGAATAAAATAATTATTGATTTAAGATATTAAATTAATAATTATTATTCTAGAATGATTAATAATTTAATGGAGACTTTTAGAATTAGCATTTTGTTGTAACTAGATATGACTCTCCAAATATGTCGTATCTTAGGCTCTATTTTAGGAGATTTGTTAGCTAGTTGGTTTGAATAGCATTTATTGTAAATGGACACTTGTGTTAATAAGTGATCCATAATTAGAGGTAGTTAGGACATGGAGCTTATAAATAGCTCATTGCAAGAGTGTTTGGTTGTTCGGGTGTAAACTCTTGCAAAATCAAATTATGTAATTATTTTTTTGATTAATAAAATTACGTGTCTGATGACACTTCTGCCATTAATCCCAGTCATACTCCTTTGTTTTTGAGCTTCTCTAGTCATGATGGTCTTATAGGCAACACATTGAGCAGCTTTGTGACCAAAGTTATGACAAGAGAAACATTGGCCATTGAAGAAATTTCTGCGATTATCAAGCCTACCGACCAAATGATTGTAGTTTCCATTGACATCCCTTCTTGAGGCAAATTGAGAATGATTTACCTGTGGTTGGTTGTAGCTTCTGTTCATCCTTGAAGTAGATTGCCCCCGATTTACTTGGTAATCTTTGTTCATTCTTGAAGTAACTTGTCCCTGATTTACCTGGTGATCTGTATTATGCTTTTGTTGTCAATTGTCAACATGTTCACTTCTCTTTGCTGCATCAAGATAACTTTTGGAGGTGGATGGCTTCTGTGCTTGAGATGCTTCTTCAGTATATCCAAGACCTGTCTTGATTATAGGAGAACACTGCACTTTGATAATTTCATCTAAAGTTTTAGATCTGTTAGGAAATTTAATATTAAGAGCTTTTGTTTTCTCAATATCTTTTCTAAGTCCCACAATTTCACATTCTAACTTTTCATTATGTTTTTCCCTTTCAGCAAGTTGGAATGTCAAAGTGTCTATAATCATGTTATTTTCTTCTAAACAAATTTTGAGTTTATAAATTTCTTCATAAAGACCTTTTTCATCTATAGCATCCAAGAAGTCATCATCTTCAAAAGCCATCAAAAGTCTATAATCATTACCTTGTTCATCTTCATCACTATTTGAAAATCCATCGTTGTCTTCATGTGTATAATAGCTCTTCTTACTTACATTCTGTTTTATGTTCCATTTAACAGGTTCCTTACCTTTGTCTAGTTTATCTTTATGAGGACACTTTGTAGCATAGTGACCGACTCTTCCACAAGCAAAGCATTTGAAAGGCAGCTTCTCTGAATCTTCCAGTTCCCCATTGAAGGTTCTTGACAAAGTTTGATTCTTCCTCTTCTTCAAACATATGTCCTGACTCATTGTAATCTCCTTTTCCTGAGGCTTTGAATGTGGCTTCTCTCTTGTCTGATGGTCCCCCTTTTCTCATTTCGTAAGCAGTTAGAATTCCGTGCAGCTATGACATGGTAATGTTCTATAGATTCTACTTTTCTTCTATGGCAGAAACTTTTGAATCAAACTTAGAAGACAAAGATCTTATAACCTTTTCAACCAAAACAACTTCTTTTATTTCTTCATCTAAGTTTTTCATACAATTTACAATCTCATCTATACGTAGGAAATAGTTAGCCACACTTTCATCATTGTGCATTCTGAGATTTTCATATTGAATTCTGAGAGTTTGTAGTTTTACTCATTTTACCTGATCATCTCCTTCATAGCTCATAACGATCTTGTCCCATATTTCTTTTGCAGTTTTGAGCTACATAATCTTGACAAATTATGATTGAGATAGACTCCCTAATAGAGTATTGACAGCCTTTGCATTTGTTTCATACTGCTTCTTACCAGCCATATCTGTAGGAGTGCTGATGGAAATGTGTATCCTGTTTCCACAATATCCCAAACTTCTGTACCAAGAGATTGAAGATAGGCTGTGATTCTTACCTTCCAATAGACAAAGTTTCTCCCATAAAAAATTGGTGGTCGATGGATGCCTCTTTCTCGTAGTTGCTCATGATGATAGATCTTCCTTCAAGCGGTCAAGCTTCCTCTGAAGGAACTGCTCTGATACCAATTGTTGGAAATAATACTGAGGGGGGGAGGGGGTGAATCAGTATTATTAAATTCCTTTTCAATTCATACAAAAATTTGTATACGCTACTTTAGTTAGTAAAAACAGCGTGTATACACAACTTTGGTTAATGAAACTTGTGTATAACTTGTAGACTTATAGTTTAATTTATTCTTCAGATGTTGATCATTAATCTGTGTGTCATAACCATATAAACAGTAACCAGGAACAGAAAAATAGAGTAGACAGTCACACAAAACAACACAAGATGGAAGGTGGAAACCCAATGTGGGTGAAAACCACCTGCTGCAATTTGTCTCTATCTTCTTTCAATTAGAAACTTCTTTTTACAATGATTCTGTACTGGTGCAGTCTTATACCGATACGTAGGCTGCTACCTGCAGAAGGCTGCAAACTTCTCTCACTCTCCAGCTTCTCCTGGAAGGGAGCTACAACCCCCTTTAGCTCTTGTACTAGCTGAGGTACTAGTACGTAGGTGCTGACCTACAGAAGGCTACAACCTTCTCTTTTCTTCCAAGGACCACGTTTCATAAATTTTCAGACTGGATCCATGAATAAAATCAATCAAACATCAAGTATATTTGCATCAATCAATCTCCTTTGTACAAACCAATATAGAATCAACTAATCACTTCTCAGAATGTTGTAACCAGAAAACAATAATAGTAACCAGACACCAATTCTAAACCCAGAACACTGCAGCAATAAACAGAAGCAGCTAAAGCATATTTTATGAGACGTACGCTACTTCAAAATGTAGAAACCTGTGTACATATGCAGCTGTATCAAGGCCAACCAGCGTATATGTTGTATTCGCTTTTTGAACTGGCGTGTATACGCGCCTCTGATGTGCCGAACCTGCGTACAGATCTATAAAATAAAATTTCCCCTTTTCAAGTATTCAGACATCAATTGTACCCAGATTATTAGATTTATAGATTAAAACAGACGCCAAATATAACAGATCAGAAACATACAAAGATACTTCTCTTTGAGATTTGACCAATCAATAGAACTTATCCATCTTGTAATGCTGAGGTTCCTCCTTGATTTAGATCTAACTATGCACCACAAACCAGTCACCAGTATTCCAGATCTTGCTCCTCTTAAGATATTCAATGCTTAAGTTCGACACCCTTGCCAAATGATCTCCTTCCCTTTTTATAGTCTTAGGCCTTACTCAAACCATGGTCCAAAACCATTGAGAATTAATACTAGGGACCCAATACCTGGGTTCAACACTTTGGATGCAATACCAAGGACCAAAACCATAGGATCAAATATGTCGGACTAAATACCATGGACCAAACATAAATATTCCCACATGTACGCGCTTTTCTTTGCATGAGAGTGCGTGCATATGTATACATGCCTTTTGATCGGTGATCCCGCATGTATACGCGACTTTGGTAAGAGGAACCTGCGTATACCTCATTTTCTTTCATTCCGAGAGCCTGAACTGTGATTTGCCATTTGAGTGAGTTTCCATCAAGGACAACACCTATGTCATAGAGCCAAACCTATGTCATAATGCCAACAAGAACAACATCTAAATGTTCAACATTTAGGCTTTCTGCAAAATTACAAAATACTACTACATGATTCTTTGCTATCTGTTCATATTCTCCTGAAAAACGAGGAAGAGTTTTGAGGTAATCCTGTGGAATTTGATTGAATAGTTGTGGTAGTTGAAAAGGCACATACCTATTCACTAAGAATGTAGGTGCTGCCATATTTATTGAACTTTGGTTACCAATAGATGTGGAACCTGATTGAGAGGTAAATGGAATGTGAAAAGGAGGTAATGTGGTTATTGGTTTAGGTTGAATAATTATAGCAGGTAAATGAAAAGTAACAGACTCAAAATATTGGTCTTGATAGCTAGGTTCCTGAAATGAAGATGATGAAAAAGATGACTCTCTATCGAATGAATGTTCAAATAAGTTGTTGCTTAGGAATTGGTGTAATTGGGATCTTAGACTTCCTAACCCTCCTTGAAACCAACCTTTCAAGATCTGAAAGAGCTTGAACCTTCTCTTGTGAAGTGTCTGATCTTGTATGGGGTATTCTTGAATGTAGAATTATTGCTTTGATTCAAAACAACTAAATATTTCCTCCTCACTGAACAATTAGAGGAAAATATTGAAAACCTAGGGAAAAGTGTTCTTGTATTCTCTCCTCGGCAGCGACGCCAATTAATGTTGTTCCTTAAGAAATCAATTTCCTGGATGTAGGGAAATTGTACTTAAGACATTAATAAATACTATTTACTGTTACTTATTTTTCACTTAGATATATGTCGTGTCTTTAAATGAAGGACCTGAAAACTTGGTCTTTAACCCTTAGTACATGTATGACCAGAACATCTGAGAGTGCCATTTATTGCTAGATATAAATGATGAATGAAGAAAGCTTGAAGGAAAAGTTAAAGATAGTATGCTGATCTTTCACAAAAACTACTATCCATAACTTAGAAGAATTATGGAAATGAGAACTGAATCATAGACAATATGCTGCTTAACACAGAAACTACTATCTGTGACTCTGAGAGAAGTTAAAGATAATATGTCGGTCTTTAATAGAAACTATTATCTATAACTTAGAAAAGAAGGTGGGAACTTCAAGTGTAGGAGCGCTCTTTTAAGGAATTTTAACTTTATCTACAAAAGCAAATAAAGACCTGCAGCTTCATTACTAGAAAAAAGAAAACATAACATGACACATAACATAAAAGGTTACAAAATTACACCCGAAAACTCATGGAAACTTATGATTATTTCATTAACCAACAATGATATCGGGAATACAACGATCTAGTCTCCAAGTTCTCCAAAATTCCAACCCTTTCTTAAATTTTCTTCTTTTTATACATTGTGGAACAATTGTTTATTTCTGAAACTTCCCAAATTATCTAACTGCTTTTCTAACTATATGAAGTAAAACTATTACAAAATTTTATAGAGGGTAAAAGACACCTGAAAGAACATGAAATAACAAAAACATAACTGAATTTAAAAGGGGACGATAACTGCTGGCTTGCTCTATTGATACACTGTCGAATTCCTCTGTAAATTCCCTAATGATGCTTAATTCATCTTAGCCATAATGGAATATGTTTAGTTTGTGTAATCCTGGGCTTACATGGGCATTTTGATTGGCCGAAATGCAAAGAAACATATCGGATTGTCTTCCTCTTCAGCTTCGACTCTAACCTTGATTTTCCACTTTACACAGTGAAATTAACGCAAACCTTTGATTAATACGGAACTCAGAAGAGTTAATCCTGCTTTATAAACCTGTCAAATCCACTTGTTCAGTGCTCCATTGACTTCCATCGCAAATCGCAATCAGCTCGATAATCACTGTAAAACTTAACTTACGCACCCTTAGGCCGCATAACTATGGAAGTGTTGGATTTATATGTAAATCCTTTATATCTGCGCTTTTCTATTGTAAACCTTTTATAATGAAAATATATTATAAAACATGCTTTTACCACTTTCAATACGAGCTCTGCACAATTTTCGAGGTATACCTTTCCGCTGATACATCCTACCATAGATTTGCGCTTTTCAGATCAAAAGGTCTATAAAGGTTTCGGGTGGGACATAAGCCTGAAGAATACCCACCCGAAATGGGTAGTTTCCTCTCTCCACCCAGCTGCGACGTGTTGAATGATAAGTGGGATTGAGTGAGTTCCAATAAAAACCATTTGCCATTTTTGCTCCGCCCGAAAACCTGCCTTATAACTTGAAATATGCCTTTTCGTACGCCTTGCAGACCTACCAAACTTATGTAACGTAATATATATCAAGTATTGGATCCGGCCCGTTGCAAATCGCAATCGGCACTATCAGCAGAACCAGTCATATATATCATTGCTGACCTGCCAAACTCTATAAAACACAACTTATATTATTTTGGGTCCATATTTAACCCTTTTAACACTTGTTTCTTTTGCAACTCCGATATATTACTTTGTTTCTTTTGTGGTTTGATTCCGATATACAATTTATTACATCTCCCTCTTGCCTTATCTTTTTTCAAAATATTTTTCAAGTGATTTTATGAATGAAACAAAAAGATACATGTTACAATACATCCCAAGACAAGTTTTGCACTTTGCCCGATTTGTTCTTCTCTGTTGACGAGATTCTTTCTCCATTGATCTTCTAGCGTTTTTGCTTTCGGGAGCTTTCCTGGAGAGCAATCAGAGATCAAGTTAGTTCCATATAAACTGTCATTTACCAACTCGATCACACTGTTGATTGTAGTCCTGGCTCTGGAAGTAGCTCTTTTGGCCTTTACTAATTGTGATTCCCACTCCGAAAACAAGATTTCTTTGTGCAATTCTTGGATTTTCGATAGATTGGCAGTTATGCCCTCTTCTGAACTTTGCCAAGAGAGAAATTTTGTTACCTTATCATCTGCGTTTTCAAATTCTAGCCTAGTGTTAACTGCCTGTTCAATGAGTGATGCAGTGATAGTGCACAATGGGTCAACCAATGATATTTTATGGCAAAGGATATTTAGTTGTTGAGATAAGGCTTTGGTCACTTCCAAGGCTTCTTTCTTGAATTCACCAATCTTTCGATAACCTTTGAATTTCTCTATCTGTAATTGCAGCTCTGCAACTTGTTCTTCATTAGCCTTCTTTTCTTGCTGAATTGCCACTTGAAGCTTGCTGAGTTCTTGAGACAACTTTTGTTGTTCTGGAGAGCCTGCTGATCGATCTTTTGTTTCTCCAGATTTAACTATTCTTTTAGTTGCTCATTCTGCTGTTTTTTCTCTGCTAGCTGTTGCTCAAGCTGTCCGATCTTCTGCTGTTCCACTACCATTTGCTCTTCAAGTTGGGTGATCCTTAGATCTTTTTCCTTGATCAGTTGGATAACTTCGAAGGCCTTGTCCCTTGTAGCGGTTGTATAGGCACCTGCATGTTGAGGTAATTTGGCTAAATCCCCCAAAGGATTGACTTATGAGTCTTTCTGTACCACATTCATCAGTTTAGCTTGAGGAATTGAGAATGGTCCCTGGTCAATTTTTCTCTTTTTCCTCTGTCTTTTGACCACAACCCTATGCTTTGGAGTGTAAAATACATCCAGGGGTGGTATTTCCTTTACCTTCAATACAATCTCTTCGGAAGGGTTTTTTGGAATTATTTCAATATCATGTTGAGTGTTAACTATGCCGATTGCCCCTTCAATTGGAATATTCATATTAATAGGCTCCTTTGTTGTGGGCGATTTTGGCATAATGATGTTTTGGGAGCCATTCTGGTTCTTGATCATTTGATCGAATTGCTCCCACTCCTTGATTAAGCTGGAATCAATATGCATATCAGTATCTAGGAGCTCGCTAGTCTTTTCATTTGTCTACTCCTCTTCTAGACCCTTCTCCTTTTTAGGACATTTCTCCTTTTCAAGACTCTTCTCCTTTTCAGGACTCTTCTTAGTAGTTTGTTCTTGACTGTGGCCTTCTTGCTGCACCATAGGGGTGGTGTCCAATAAATTGAGAGGTAGCGTTTGTAACCTCTGTGTCATGAACTACATAAACTTATCTACCCCCCCTACTCCTAATTTGATATTTGCTAGATGTTTTACCCATGAAAATGACTCAATTGAAGAGAACAAGTCATCATAGTCATCTTTCTCATGTTCAAATTTGGCAAGTTTCACCTGAGTGGTAAAGTTGTAAGCCACTGCTTTTGGATCATACTGTCTCTTAGGAATGACTGCTAATTTTAGAATTTTTATCTTCCCTGCTTCTTTCTTTGCATGTTTGAAATCATGCAGTGAATAAGTACCACATCAGAGGGGAAATGAAGGCCACATTTGTTTCTTGGACTCTTTGAGGTTCTTGGACATTCCTGTTTCTTTTATCTGGTAAGCTATTTTCTGGCCAATAGCTTATCAGGAATGTACAAGGGGAGAACATTTGGATCTATGGTGCTGTCAAAAACTCTGACATAGGTGAACTTTTCTTCATTGAACCAACTGCCAATTGATGGTAGGTCGATGTTGGCCTCATCGGATAACTGAGGAGTAGGTCCGTTGAATATGGCCTAATGGACGGGTAAAACAAAGCCATGGCAAATTCTATATATATGATCTTTATAATGGGTCTTCCACAAATACTTATGATATATGTGAATAGGAGTTGTGCCTTGAGGAGTCCATTTCCAACCTAGAATGGGGTAGTCAGAATTGAAACAGATGGTATCCATGATGTAGGTGCTCATATAGAATGGGGGTATTGTCCAGGTAGTTACAAACCTATTTCTTCTATAATCAAGGATTTTGTTGGTCATTTTATCCGATAAAATGGTTGCCCAACCCATGATATAAGAGTGGATTACTGCTTCCATTAAAGGCACCATTTCTATGGTAAACCTAGCTGAATCAGAGACTCCTAAGAGTCTACATATCATAGCGCCAACATAGCAATAAGGAGATGCTAAGGAGTCTATGGAGTACATACCAGAAGGTTCATGCTTATGCTTGTTTGGGAAATGTCTCCATTGCCTGATAGGGTCTGACTCTATATCCTTCTCCTTGGTGAAAGCTTCTAAAAATGCTTTGTTGTAATGTTTCTGGGGGTCTCACAAATGATACATCTTCTTGATATCTTCTGCCCTGAATGTCCTGAAAATCCTTCCATTGGCTATATAGAATGCTCTGTCGGTTATATTGATACTCTCTATTACCTATCTCACTAGGTCATTATATGGTAACACTTTCGCATGGGCTGCTATTCTGTGGAGGAAGGAGCTGGCTAAATTGTTAAGAGTATTTTTTGATTTATCAGTTGAACCAACTGTTTCTCCTTCTTCAATTTTATATGGATCCTTAGCTTCGAGTAGATTATATATGCTCTCACATGAAGTCTTGCCAAGGCCTGAACAAGTAGTATCAGCTATCAGTACCAACTTTGCTGGTTCATCTTTCGCTATGACGGAGACTTTTGCTTTCCAAGATTTCTTAGACATTTTTGTTGGACTGATGACTTCAGACTTGCTTTGCAAAATGAAACAGAAGGATGTAACAATGGAAAAACTTGTTCAAAGCTAATACACAGCGCACAGGACTAACAATAATTAAGCATAATAGATGCTACAGATCTATGATATGTTAAGCCACCACGTATGAATTTCTCAAAGAATTCAACCATCACTGCTTATTAATGATTTCCTCGTAATTTCCAACGTGAAACTTTAATGCCGTGATAATATGTCGCATCAAGAATTTATAATGGTCCTTTTTAGAATGGGTATCATGACTTCCTGATCAGTGCTTAGCGATAATCACATATCACAGATCGGGAGTTACAAGTGCTATGCTTAAATGGTTCCTTTACATGGTTGCATTGCGACCAGTGGTGAACTGGCATGGGGAGGCGGCATGCTTTAAAATTAATAAATCATTTAAATTTTCTTTGTAATTGACTTATAACTTTAAACTACACATGTTCATAATACTTCATGTTTTGCCTTGATCGAAAGCGCGCTACACAATAATGAAATTGCATCGAAAGATTTCAAAGGGGCTTTTGAGACGTGTTTTATGATTTTAGTGATGTGCAATTACGATCAACTTATCGCATTTGAGGTTTTCTATGGAACACTTGGAACAACTTCTTGATGAGTAGCGATATGCCATTTTCAATAGAGTTATTACATCAGCAGATCTCAATGGAACACTTTAAGTTCACTATTGAAATAAAGGATGTGCACAATGCAACATATTCCTTTTGTAATTTTATTCCTTTGATAAAGCTTTATGATAAGGTTTTATTATAATTAAAATTAGATCAGTCCTTATCAAGAGGACTTTCATGGGTTTGATAGATTTACAAATTGTGATTGCGATTTAACCTATCCTAAAAGAAAATATTGTTGGGCCTTAGTTTTGATCTTATTTTGCTTTGAGAAACTTACCTAGCTATCCATTTATCCTTCATTTTCACTTCATCCATTTCATTTTAATGAATATTTGGTGTCTAATCAGGTATTTAACTTTAATTTATCAATTTCTAAAGTTTTTATTAAAGTTTGAGTTTAAGTGCAATTTTGGCAGTTTTAAGAAATTCCCGTAATCACTTCATGGTTGATATGGATGCAGGCCACTTCAGCACGAATGGGATGCATGAATAGGAAGCCACCTATGCTTGGTTTCAGCAGAACGAGTTTTATTATGCCTTTTTGGAGCTAGTCAATCATGACTAGTCATCCAGAAATCCCATCTAAATAGGGCTGTTTTAGGATCCCCTGATATTAGTCATATTTCTTGGGATGAGGGAGTTGGATTCAACTTGGATAGGTGGATTAGAGTAGATATGTTTGTTAGAGTGATTTTAGATCAGTTGGTTACATGAACTCCTTATTTAAGAGCCACACTTTGATGGCTCAACACACTTGACATATGATACTTTTATGCTGTAATATTTTTGGTTTGAAGACTTAAGTTGGAGACTTGTGTTACTCTTATTTTGCTGATCAATACATGGATGTTTGGCTGATATAAAGCTTCTGATATCATCTTCATAAGTGTGCAAGGCAAGGGTGGAGGGCCCCCACTCCAAGCTAAGTACACTTCCAAGTTAAACTAGTTTTATTTCATTGCAAATCTGGTTGATGGTAGCTTTAGTTTTTCAAAGTCTTATTTCAGATTGCATCATGGTTATGAATAGTGATTGATTTCATTTGTTAATGGTTTATTTATCATCTAATTGAGTTGGAAAACAAGTGTTCAAGTTGGGCATTCTCTCTATGAAATGGTGAATTAGAGTTAGTCTCTTTTGTTTACATGCAAATAGTTTGTTTCCATTTAGATCTATATCTTGAGATGAATGAGTTATTATGGAAAACTTGAAGTGTCTCTTAAGTTAAGAGCCTTTTTCATGTATGATTTATGCATCTTGAGTTTTTGGTTATAATCTCTAATTCATTAAGTAATAACTGAGGTGAAAGTAGACTTCTTGAGTCAAGAACTCTTTCAATGTTTCCTCTTTTAAGCTGATTGAATCAAGAGTTTTAGGATATATTTTCTCTTAGTTTTTAATCATTTATCTTTCAAAGTTTGGTTATACTTGATCTTCACAAATAGTGGATTTGCCTCCAAGTTTCACAAACCCGTATTGATAATAAATACTTGCGTTAATTTAGTTACATAAATTAGCTCAACAAATATTACATAACCTATTATAAAAATTTATTTTCAAACGTTTTATTGATTTTATTTATATTCTAAAAGGGGACTCATTTCTTATTAAAGTTTTATATGAATTTTTTTGAAATGGGGAGGGTTGTTGTATATCACAACAATTGGGGATTCACTGGGAGAAACAATTATCTCTGAAAACATAATGAAATATCTAAAACTATCTTTAATTGGAAACAATTGAGGACAAAGAAAACTATTTAAGAATAGTTAAATAAAAATAACTCTGAATAAAATGACAATTTTTGGTAATTTCTTTTACAAACCTTTTTTAAAAATAAAAACATTTTGGGTTTCTTCAAGCTTTGATTGGTTTATAAAGATAAAGTAGGGGGTTCCTCCAACTTAGCTTTTAAATTTACTCTTTTGGCATAGGTAGTGCCTCTGCTGCCATCAAACATCTATAGTCTCGACAGGGTTACCTTTTGACCATAAATCATTCATTGTCCCATCCATCTAAGAGTATAATTTTTGAAAGATAAATTCATAAAGATATGTTTACATATATTTTTTTGATTTTATATTCTTTTAATTTTTTAAGATAAATAGCCATTGTCCTGATTTGGTAGCCATCTTATAACAATGCCATTCACTGGCTGTAATTGAATTGAACAAGATGCTCACAGAAAGATAGATCAACGCCTTAGAAGTAAGCCTCTTCGAGTGGGCAACCTCCTTTACATTACACAAATGAACAATTATTGGATGATACAAATGACAAGGCCTCCTTTCTATATATAGGAGTCTAAGGGGTCATAATATAATCAGAGCCGATATAATAATAATGTAAGGGAACAATAATAACAATATGGGGACTACATGGGTACAAAAATATAATAAGGGGGTTGTACTAAAAACAATAAGGGGTTACAGTAGTAGTATAGGGGCCTAACATGCCTCTCTCCTTCAAAAGATGTTGTCCTCAACGCTTCAGTAGTTCTTGATGCTTTTGTATAAATTCTTGTCCTCCCATGTGGAATCTTCAGCAGGTAAGTTCTTCCACTTGATGAGATACTCTGAAATTGATCTATTTCATAGCTTTTGATTTCTCAGTTCTGTGACTGCTTCAGGTTCCAATATGATTTTTCCTTCCTTGTCAAGTTCTCGCAATACTATTTGAACTGGGATCTTCTACAACTTTTGAATGAGTGGCCACACTTCTTTGTCTTTCTTACATTCATCCCTTGCTTCGTTTATCTAATCTAGTTGGATAATAGAAATAGCACAAAACAATGCTTCCACATCCTCATTCTTTCTTGAGAGTGCATCTGTAACAAAAATTTTCTTCCATTTTTTGTAGATGATGTCAAAGTCATAACCCAACATATTTGTGACCCATTTTTTCTATTCTTCTAAAGATAATATTCATTCTAAAAGGTATTTAAGACTATCATGATCCATTTTTACCTTGAAGTGTCTTCCCATTGGGTAAGGTCGCCATTTCTTAACTGCATGTAGTATTGCCAACATTTTCTTCTCATAAATAGCTTGCTTGATATGTAGCCGTAAAAATACCCAATCACCTACATCAAAACTTTTTTCATTGTGATGCTGATCTACTTGTTGTTTCATTCAATTCTGCACCAAAGTGGCGTTATCCTTTAAAAGTTGGAGAACTTGTTGTTGATGCTCGATGTGATGTTTCACTGCTTGAACCTTTTTCTTCTTGATATGTCCTTTTATCTTAAGAGTTTGAGGAGTGGCAATTTCTTCCAATGCTTTACAAGATATGGTCGGATTCATTTCTTGATGCTCGATGTGATCTTTCACTTCTTGAACATTTTTCTTGTTGATATGTCCTTCTATCTTGTTATTTTGAGGAGTGGTAATTCCAGCCAATGCATTACAAGATATGGTTGGATTCATTTCTTCTTTCTTGATGTGGTCTTTCACTTCTTGAACCTTTTTCTTCTTGATATGTCCTTCTATCTTGAGATTTTGAGGAGTGGTAATTCTTGCCAATGCTTTACAAGATATGGTTGGATTCATTTCTTCTTTCTCTTGTGTTGGGTGCTGGCATATATCCTCTTCTTTTGATGTTTCTTGATCCTTTTATTCCTCCTCTTCATACTCTATTTAAAATAGTTTCTTCTAAGCACACTTATGATCTTTAGTGCATTTGCTATCACAATTGTAACAAAGCCCTTTTTCTCTTTTTTTCTTCCAATTGTTGTGGTGTAAACCTTGTAGGTTGTGGAAGGCTAGGAGAAGAAAAAATTCCATAATTATAGTCATGAGTGGTGGGATTCCTTGTTTCCATAATTTCGCTTTCAATTTTTCTTGCCCACTTGAATGCCTTCTCCAATGAATCAAGTTCCCAAAGACAAACTTCATGTTGAATGTTATCCTTTAAAGTCCCTATGAAGACATCAACCATTTTCTTCTCTAGAATATCATTTACCCTTATATTCAATTTTTGGAAGTCTTCAATGTGTTGTACCATTGAACCCTTTTGTTTTAGATTTATCAATTGGCTAAAAAGGGTGTTTCTCTTTGTATCCTCATAATGTGCTATCATTTCCTCCATGAAAATTGACCACATGACAAGTGGTTTACGAGAAAAAAGCCATTTATACCATAAAAATTGATTCGATTCTAAATAATTAGATGCAATATATACCTTTTGTAATAGTGGTACACCCTGTAGATCAAAATATTTCTCCATCTATAGTATCCAATTTACCAAATCCTTGCCATAAAACTTCCTCATCTAGCTTTTTCTTGATTTTAGGAGCTCTATATTGAAATGACTGTAACTCTGTACTTTCAGATCTTTACGTTCCAAAATTTTGGTCTGTAATAACCCTCTGAGTCCTCTTTCTAACTCCGCAAGTTTGATCACAATTGGATTCTTGAAGAAAGATTTATTCCCAATCTCCCGCGATGACCTAATTATAGACTGGTTCAGTAAAACGTACTTGTATGAAGTGGCACGTGGCATTGTTTCAACCTTAGGATCTGAAAAATATACATAGAAAACTATAGTCCATCCTCTTTCTGTAGCTTCTTACGTAATTTCAATCTAATGCTCAGAGATAAAGTTATGACGATTTTCCTAAGGTGACCTATTTAGAATGTAATTCAAGAGTCTGCAAAAACCCTAACTTCCTCAGATTATATCTCTGAAATATAGTGAGAAAATATCTGAAATTCGAACTCGAAGTTCAGAACAATTCAACTCAAATGGGTTTTTTTGTAGCTTCTGAAACATCGTAGAAAAAAAGGTATAGCGAAAATTCCACGATGATCTGTTTGGAGCAACGAAACCCTAGAATCCAAAGCTCTGATTATGAAACCAACTCACAAAAAGATAGAGAAGATAGATCAATGCCTTAGAAATAAGCCTCTTCGAGGGGGAAACCTCCTTTACATTACAAAAATGAACAATTCTTGGATGATACAAATGACAAGACCACCTTTCTATATGTAGGAGTCCTAAGGGGTCATAATATAATCAGAGCCGACATAACAATAATAACGTAAGGGAAAAATGATAACAATAGTGGGATTCTATGGGGCACAATAATAACAATATGGGGACTACATGGGTACAACAATATAATAAGGGGGTTGTACTAATAACAATAAGGCATTACACTAGTAGTATAGGGGCCTAACACCCCTTGTCTTATGATTATAAGCCATTACCCTATTTTGATATGCAGTATTGGTAATGTTAGTTTAAATAGTTCCCTATGATCATGGTAAGCAGGCTCATGATGAGACCTCTTATCTTTTATATCAGACATATTTTAGAATTACACTCTGAAAAATCATAAACTTAGTGGATGGGGTGAATGATTTTCTCCTTAAGAGTTTATGGATGACAATTTTTTAGAGTTGTAGATGCTAAGTTTGGAAAAGTATTTACTTTTTACAAATAACCTCTCTTAAATTTATAAAACTTAGAATGGTTTACAGTATTTTCAAGGTTTTGGAAGATTTTACAAATTTTAAAGAGGTTCTCGGAGTTTCATATTTTATTTAACTTTCCAAAACTGTAATAATTTCCTTAAAAGTTTCCACCTATTGAAAGAAAGTATTCACAATATTCTCTTAAAGAACTTTTCAATAGTAAAAGGGCAATGGAAGACCATTTACAACGTTATTTTCCAAAAATAAACAAACTTGCATAAATAATCTTTACAGGTAAGAAGGAGTTACCTCCTTAAGAAAAGAATTTCTTTAAGATAAGCCCATTCACAGGAAGAGAATCTCTCTTGCCTGATAAAGCTTGCAGTATGAACGTTGATGAGCCTATCTTTTCAATGATTTGAAATGATCCAAGCCACATCTTTTGAAATTTGGTATGTTTACCTTTGTCTTCATGTGCTTTGTCCCATTTCAACACAAGATCACCAATTTGTAATGTTTTTGAGCTAGTAGAACTTGCATCAAAAGAAGCTTTAATGACTTGTTGATGTTTAGCATGAGTGATTTTGGCCTTCTATCTTTCTTCTTCCAATTTGAGGATTTGATCAAATCTTAATTGAATAGAGGAAGAAGGATTTTCTTCAATAAATTGTACTAGGGCTAGAGATGGGAGTGCTAAGTTTGAAGGTATTACAGCTTCTTTCCCATACACTAAGTTAAGAGGAGAAGTACCCATTGAGGCCTTCTGAGTTATGTGATCTGCCCATAATGCAAATATTAAAGATTTATGCCAATTTTTTTGATTTTGATCAACAGTTCTTTTAATAATCTTAATGAGATTCTTATTAGTTGACTCTGCCAAACCATTACCTTGAGGATAGTAATTTGCAGAATATTTTAATTTAAAACCTCTCTTAAAAGTAAATTTAACTATACTACTCCCAGAAAAATAAGATGAATTATCAAAAATAAGGGCATTAGGTACACCAAACCTGGTAATGATGAATCTATTAATGAATTCAATGATTGCATTAGAATTGGCTACCTTTAATGGAATTGCTTCCACCCACTTTGTGAAGTAATCCGTGGCTGTAAGGATGTATCTGTGTTGCTTAGAAGAATGTGGAACAATCTCTCCTATGATATCAAGTCCCCACTGTTCAAATGGTTGCTTAATGTTCACTGGTTGTAAAGGAAAGGCTGGTTTCCTTTTTCCCACTAGCAGTTTGGCATATCTTGCATTTCCTGACATAATCACGAACATCTTTAAACAAAGTGGGCCAATAATATCCAGCATGTATTATCTTGTGAGCTGTAGTATCTCCTCCAAATTGTCCTCCTATTGGACCGTCATGTAATTCGTGCAAAACCTTTTGTGCTTCAGTTTTTTCAAGGAATCTTAATAAAATTGAATCATAATTTCTTCTAAATAACACATCATCAATGATTTCGAAGTGTTTTGCTTTTAATCTTAAGCCACATTTGTTTTTGTAACTGAAATTAGGAGGAGAATGTCTATTTTTCAAGTAAAAGATTAGATCAACATACTGAGATTCAGAATTTATGATACTTATCTCGTTCACTTGAAGAGTATTATCTGAATCTTCATATTCTGGAATATTAGAAGCTCTTGCTAATAACCTGCAAAAACATTGTCCTCTCACAATTTTCGCTGGTTTAATATCAATATCATACTCTTGTAAGGTTGTTACCCAATTAGCTCTCTTCTCTCCTACTTCCCTTTGAACTAGCAATTGCCTCACTGTAGAGAATGGGACTATTACTTTTGTGTGTGTTTTTAGGAGGAATGGTCTAAAGTGTTTGTTAGATTTAAACACATCAAAAGCTTGTTTTTCAACTTCAGAATAGTTGAGTGCAACACCTTGTAAATTAGAACTGAAGAAGGATATAGGTGTTTCTTCTTGTTGGTCATTGATCTGTGTTAAGACAACGACATAAGATGTTTCAGTGGCCAAAGTATACAAAATAAAATGACTAGAAAAATTTGGAGTATTCAATGCAGGAGAATTAATGATTGCTTGTTTGATCGATTCAAAAGCCTCTTTTTCATTATGTCCTCATTTGAAAACTAAATTCTTAATCATGGTTTGCAAAGGCAAGACTATATGAGAAAAATCAGGAACAAATCTTTTTACAAAATTTATCTTTCCCAAAATTGATTGCATTGGTTTCTTGTTATGTGGCAAAGGAATATCAGAAATCTCTTTTATCTTATTAGGATCAATATATATGCCATCTTTGGATACAATAAACCCTAAGAGTTTGCCTTCATTAAGAGCGAAGAATGATTTCTTGGGATTTAGAGAAAGCCCATACATTTTACATTGTTCAAAGATCTGTTTTAAAACATGGAGATGATTGGCCTTTTCTTGGAAAAGACAGTTATGTCATCTAAGTAAGCAACAATTGACTTATTGATCAAACCTTTGAAGGCTATATCCATGGCTCGTTGGAAAGTAGCTCCAACATTTATCAAACCAAAAGGCATTTTCTAATAAGCATATGTTCCCCATTTAGTTATGAATGTAGTTTTTAGTCTATCATCTGGATGCACCAGTATTTTATTGTATTCTGAAAAACCATCAAGAAAGGACATTAACTCTGAACCAGCTACTGATTGAAGTATCTGCTCCATTGTTGGTAATGGGAAATTATCTTTTTGACATGCCTTATTAAGATTTCTAAAATCAATGCAAATCCTAATATCACCATTCTTTTTCCTTATAGGTACCAGGTTTGAAACCCATTTAGAATGTCTGACCGGGAAAAATTATTTTAGCTTTTAGAAGTTTATTCAACTCTGCTTTGATTTGACTTTCCAGATTTGGGTGAATTTTCCTTAACTTTTGTTGTACAGGTTTGTCATCAAAAATCATAGGAATTGTGTGTTGAATGATAAAGTATCATGAGTTTTCAGATCTTCGTAATTCCAAGCAAAAATATTTTGTATTTGTTAAATAATCTTATGAAAGAAAATCTTTCTTCTCATGTGAGTTCAAGTCCTAGATTGACATTTTGTGGTTTTGCCTCAGTCCCAAGATTTACTAATTCAAACCTTAAAGTAGAACTTTGAAGTTTTGCATTAGTGACCTTTTTGAATCTATCTTTGATATCATAGAGATCTTCTAGATTGACCACAGATTTAGGAATCGAATTCATATTTAGTGTTTGTTTTAGCTGAAGGTCATGATCGTTTTCATCAATAATCTTATCATCATAATATTTTTCAGAAGTCAATAAATTTAAGATGTCTTCATCATGATTAAATACCCACCAATTGGTGACATTGTTTGGGATAGATGGCTGAAAAATTAATTCAATTGAAAACCTATCTGGACTATAATCCTCGAATGGAAGGAGATTAGACGCAACATTAGCCAATAAATTAGCTGCTACATTCTGAGATCTAGGAAGAGGAGAAATGTTGAATGCCATAATATGAGTTATGAGATCTTGAACAAGGGATTGATAATGTTTGAGATGTCCTGAAAGATAATGGATAGTGTTCCTTACTTGTTTGATGACAATTTCAAAATTCAGGCCTATTGCTTTATAGAGCCCTTGAATCAATGCCTCATATTCTACAGTATTATTGGTACACTCAAATTCTAGTCTACATGATAGCATAATTTTTTCCCCTTCTGGACTAACTAAAATACACCCTACTCCTGCACTGTCATTGGATTTTGATCCATCAAACTATAAAGACCAAAATAAAGGTTTATATATAGATTTATTTACAAGTTCATCAACAATACTAACACATCTTGAGGTATCAGTATGAGAGAAATTTTCAATTTGTGATGTGAAATTATTAATAGGAAAAGGTGATGGTTGAGCATTAAAATTTCCAAAGAATGACTCAGCTGAGTAATTTCCGAGAATGTTGTTATTGAAAGCTACAGGTTGGTTTTCTTGTTCAAACTTCGTTACTGTATGGGTCATATATTTTTCCCGAGCTATTTTGATTTGATTTATGTGAGACCAATCAGTGGAAATGTAACCATGGCGTTTCTCAGACCAATCCCTGCTTAGAATTAAACCATAAAACTCGAGGATGTTAGCAATCAATATATCAATTCTTTGAACTACTCTGGGATTAGCCGATAACCTAATGGTAAATGAATTAATCTCTCCTAAAACTTTCACTTTAGTCCGATTTAATTGAACAATATGGATTGCAGATTTCTGGGGCTCAATGTTTAATTTAGAGCAAACTGAGGCTGGCATTATGTTTGATGAAGCCCCTGAATATATCAGGTAGTTATGTAGATTTCTATTATAGATCTCATAAGTCAAGAGAAAAGGAGGAGTATGAGAATTAGACCTATCTCAGATCAAAACAACATCAGTAGCATCTACTTTATTCGATGGTGGTTTACCTGATCCTTTGGTCGCCTTGGATAATACACTAGTTGGAAGAGGAGAAGATGTTAGGTCCCTATACTACTAGTGTAACCCCTTACTATTATTAGTACAACCCCTTTATTATATTGTTGTGCCCATGTAGTCCCCATATTGTTATTATTGTGACCCATAGAAGCCCACTATTGTTATTATTGTGCCCATACATTATTATTGTTATGTTGGCTCTGACTATATTATGATCCCTTAGACTCCTATATATAGAAAAGAGGTCTTGTCATTTGTATCATCCAAGAATTGTTCATTTGTGTACTGTAAAGGAGGTTGCCCCCTCGAAGAGGCTTATTTCTAAGACGTTCATCTATATTTTCTATCTTTTTGTGAGCTGGTTTCATAACATTTGGTATCAGAGCTTTGGGTTCTAGGGTTTTGCTGCTCCAAACAAGTCATCATGGAATTTTCGCTATAACTTTTGTTTTGCCACATTTGAGAAGAAATTGCGGCGAACCGGTGATCTGAATTTCAGATTTTGTCTCACTATATTCTGGGAGATATGATCTGAGGAAGTTAGGGTTTTTGCAGACCCTCGAATTGCATTCGAAACAGGTCACCTTGGGAAAATTGTCATAACTCTCTCTCTGAGCAACAAATTGAAATTTTCTAAGAAGTTACAAAAAGAGGACGGACTGTAGTTTTTGGTGCATAGTTTGCAGATCCGAAGGTTGAAACATTGACACATGGCACATCATACAAGTTCGCTCTATTGAAACATTATATAATTAGGTTATCTTAGGAGATTGGGCATAACTCTTTCTTGGAGAATCAAATTCTGATCAGACTTGTGGGGATAGAAAGAGGACACAGAGGGATACTACAAGAGACAATTAAAAAACTTTGAGATTTGAAAGTACAGAGTTATAGTGATTTCAAGATCGAGCTCCTAAAATCAAGAAAATGAGATATGAGGAAGTTTGATGGAAAGGGTCCAGTAAATTGGATACTACAGATGGAGCAATATTTTGATCTACATGGTGTACCACTGTTACAAAAGGTATGTATTGCATCTTCATATTTAGAACCGGATCAATTTTTATGGTATAAAGGGCTTTGTTGTCGTAAACAACTTGTTACATGGTCAATTTTCACTGAAGAAATGATAGCACATTACGAGGATACAAAGAGCAACACCTTCTTTAGAGCAATACCACAACAATTGGAAGAAAAAAGAGAAAAAGTGCTTTGTTACAAAGTGGAAAGAAAAATTATGGCAACAAGGAAGTATACCCTTCATAACTATAAAGCTGGAAGTGTTGTTTCTCCTAGCCTTCCACAACCTACAAAGGTTACACCACAACAATTGGAAGAAAAAAGAGAAAAAAAGGGTTTGTTACAATTGTGATAACAAATACATTAAAGGTAATAAGTGTGTTGAGAAGAAATTATTTTGCATTGATTGTGGAGAGGAGGAAGATAAGGATCAAGAAACGTCAAAAGGAGAGTATATACACCAGGAACGAACCCTAGAGAAAGAAGAAATGAATCCGACCATATCTTGTAAAGCATTGGAAAGAATTACCACTCCTAAAATTCTCAAGATATAAGGACATATCAAGAAGAAAAAGGTTCAAGAAGTGAAAGATCACATCGAGAAAGAAGAAATGAATCCAACCATATCTTGTAATGCATTGGACAAAATTACCACTCCTCAAACTATCAATATAGAAGGACATATCAAGAAGAAAAAAGTTTAAGAATTGAAAGATCACATCGAGTCTCAAGAAATCAATTCGACCATATCATGTAATGCATTGGAAGAAATTACCACTCCTCAAACTATCAAGATAGAAGGACATATAAAGAAGAAAAATGTAAGAGTGTTGATTCATTCGGGCAATACCCATAATTTTGTTGATTGTAAAATAGCCAAGGAATTGAATTGCTTCCTATATCCAGAACCAGAGTGTCAAGTGATGGTTACAAGTGGAGGAACCATAAATTGCTCTAGAAAGTGCCATAATATCAAGCTATCCATGGGAGAATATGTATTGAATAGCCCAATGATTTCCATTCCAATGGGTGGTGCTCATGTTTTACTAGGAGTCCAATGTCTACAATCTTTGGGTACGATAGCTTTTAATTTTCAAGAACTTTTCTTGAATTTTTTTTGGGAAGGAAAGGAAGTTGAATTGAAGGGTATCGAAGGAAAACCTGGAAAGATAATCAACTCTAGCAGCATAAAAAAGCTTCTAAATAAAGAACAATGGGGTGTAATTGCACAATTATGTTCATTAGAGGACCCCACATCGAAATCATGTATTTCTCCATATCTCCAAAACGTTTTGGACAAAAATTCCAAGGTATTTGAGACTTCCAAAGGCCTCCCACCTATTTGTGATCATGATCATGCTATTCATTTGATTCCACGAAGTGTTCATCCAAACATCAGGCCTTACATATATCCATATGCCCAAAGGAATGGGAACTCATTCAAAAGTTGCAGAAGATCCCAGTTCAAACAACACTGCGACAACTTGACAAGGAAGGAAAAATCATATTGGAACCTGAAGAAGTCACAAAACCGAGAAATAAAAAGCTATGAAATAGATCAATTTCAAAGTATCTCATCAAGTGGAAGAACTTATCTACTGAAGATTCCACATAGGAGGACAAGAATTTATACAAAAGCATCAAGAATTACTCAAGCGTGAAGGACAACACTTTTTGAAGGAGAGGGGTGCGTTACGTCCCTATACTACTAGTGTAACCCCTTATTGTTATTAGTACAACCCCCTTATTATATTGTTGTGCCCATGTAGTCCCCATATTGTTATTATTGTGACCCATAGAAGCCCACTATTGTTATTATTGTGCCCTTACATTATTATTGTTATGTTGACTCTGATTATATTATGACCCCTTACACTCCTATATATAGAAAGGAGGTCTTGTCATTTGTATCATCCAAGAATTGTTCATTTGTGTAATGTAAAGGAGGTTTCCCCCTTGAAGAGGCTTATTTCTAAGGTGTTCATTTATCTTTTCTATATTTTTGTGAGCTGGTTTCATAACAGAAGAAGGTACTTCTTTTAACTCTTTAAGTAACAACTTCTGTTGATGTTTGAGCTTGCTAATTTCATATAAAGAAATATTTTCTCGAGTCTTCTTCATGTCTTCTACAATGTTGTAATCCATAGAGTTAGAAACTACTAATGTTTTAGATGATGAGGGTGGATTGGAGGATGATGGTTGATTTTGGTTTGGCACAGCTGGAGTTTTCTTCATGGGAGCTTTGTCTTTAGTAATAGGGCTTGAATTTTTCTTCTTTGGATTTGTTTGAACAAGCTCTGCTGCATTTTTACTTCGGGAATTTACTGGGAGAGCTTCTTGTTCACTTTCAGTATTAGAGTTATGCAAGATAAAGTCCCACATTCCATGACATTCAACTGTTTCATCTTCTTCCATTTCCTCTGATGACAAAACTGTGTCTTCATATTCATCATCATCTAGATCTCATTCTGCATTGGATATAGTATTAGGTGGTTTAGGGTTAGTTGACTGATTTCTTCTAAAATTTCTAAATGGTTTTTTAGTAGAAGTTTCAGCAACCTGCTTTTTTATTTCCACCATTTCATTGGACATAATTTTCAGAACCTTTTGTAAACCTTCCATGTCATATGGGTCTTTAACTACTTTCTTTTTTGAATCATATTTGAAAATAACCTTTTTTGATTTTCTTTCTTCAAGACTGTTTTTCTTTTCCAAAGCAATGATACGTTTTTCAACAATGATTGCTTCCTTCATATTTTCTACTAATTTGGGTTTGGTAGCCCTATCAATGAAGATGGCTATGTTTGAAGGTAAAACAAAGATATACCATTCACTTCAGACTTCTTCACTAGGCTTGGATGTAGCAGGAATTTTATTCAATAGTTTATTAAATCGGGAGTTGAAGTCTTTGATGGGTTCCTTTAATTCAGATTTTAGATTGGAGAGATCATTAATTAAAGTCACCATGGACCTATCGTCTCCAAACTTAGTTAAGAATTGCTCTTGAAAAGCATCCCGACTATTGATGGATCTTGGTGGTAATAAAAAATACCACAATCCAGCTGCTCCTTGTAGAGTATATGGAAATAGCCTAACAACAACATCTTCTTCTGTTACCCCATTCAAGTTTATTGACAACATGAAATTGTTTATATGTTCTTCTGCTAATATGCCAATGTTAGGATTGAACTTTGGCAACCATTTTTCAGGATGAGCTGGTAATTGACTCAAAGGCGCAAGCATTGTGAGTGCTCCTGGATTTTTCCATGGTCTTGGTTGAGGTTGATTATGTGCCATTGTCGAACTAACAATAGAAGAGGGTGAGGAGGTAGTTGAAAGTGACTGGGTAGAGGATGTTGGAGTACCTGTACCCTTTTGGACTATGATTTTGAGTTGGGGAATGGATGGATGACTTTGCAATGGTTTAGATGGAATGGATGATGATAAGGAAAGAGTCTCACTATTAGAATCTATAGGTGTCTTCCTAGCTCTTTTTCGACTTGGCAGAGGAAATTCTGTTGGTGGAATACCAAGATTTTCACTCTGCGATCTAGTAAGAGGATGAGATGGGATATACTGTGAAGTCACACTACCTTGGGATAACTCAAACTATTCTTGAGATATCGAAAAACCTTGGAGTTTATGAATCAAGGTCTATACTTCAGGGGGTTCAAGAGAAGAATGGCCAGTTGTGTTTAGATTTTCAGCAGGGGGTGTTGTATTTTCCTTTTCAACTTCTTTGTTAAAAATAGGATATTGAGAATGCGAAGGAGAAGTTGTAGGAGATGGTGAGGGAGTTTTACTCTTAGAATGACCTATAGATTTAGATTCGCTTGCCATTCACAGTTTAGGCCCTCCTTCTAGCACCAAAAATGTTGATGCCTCTAAAATCTTAACACCAACATTGGGGATAACCACTCGGTCTGGACCTTAGTACAAATCCTTTTCTGTTTGGTGTGCTCCGACTGGATATTATGGGACTAGTTTCCCATATAATGAATGGTATGATGGATGATTGATTTATAATGTATAATAAGGATGATAAGTGCTTTAACCTATAACTCAAAAATATACAAATATACTTATATAACCTAGGTATTCTATAAACAATGTGACTTCTGATTATTTCTAACAGAGAAATAATCATATATGTGAATTACTAATCGATAGAAAGATGCATTCATAGATAATAATTACTTTGTTTAAGAAATTAAACAAAGTAATTATAAATAAAACATATCACATTCATAACAATGTATATCGCTGACATATATCTGTAAAGTATAACAATTCTAAATCTTCAGAACTGACATGATAAACAATTATTTTGAAGAGTATACATACATCAACAATAACAACTTTTAAAAGGAATGCTTCATCACATAAGGAAACAAGACAAAAGAACAATGATAGAAATATCGCATGCATTTGAGTCTTTCCAATATAAATAACATTCCGATTCCACTTTCTTATTTGAGATAACTTCCAGGAGATACAAAAGTGCAGATCTTGAAAAAGTTTCTTCACAAAAATGTAGAACCCTGATCCGCTACTGATAAAAAATATATTCAGAAGTACAAAAGTGTAACTTCTGAAATCAAGTTTTTATGCAAATTGAGGACCCTTTCTTCAAAGATATGAAAGGGTTTAAATAATAAAAATAAAAACTAACTGCCAATGAAAATCACTTTGAGCTGTTGAAACTGCAAACATGAAAAGCTGGGATTTGGTCTATGAAAATAAGAGTGCGATAGCCTTTTAACTGATTCATTGTATTTACTTCTTCTTTTGTACTTGCATCTAACAAATTGATAACATTTGCTGAATTTTTGGAGGATGACTAGGCTTGGAATGTAGTTGAGCTGTGTACGTAGCATCTGAAAGTTCAGGAACCATGAGATTGACAACATCGACAAGACATTTGGTGGCCTTCTGCTAGTTGTGCGGCTTGACTAGGAAAAACTAAAATGCATCCCAAGTCAAGTTTTGCACTTTGCCAATTTGTTCTTCTTTGTTGGCCAGATCCTTTCTCCATTAATCTTCTATCATTTTTGCTTTCAGGAGCTTTCCTGGAGAGAAATCGGAGATCAAGCTAGTTCCATATAAAATGTCATTTACCAACTCGATCACATTGTTCATTGTAGTCCTGGCTCTGGAAGTAGCTCTTTTGCCCTTTATTAACTGTGATTCCCACTCCGAAAACAAGATTTCTTTGTACGATTCTTGGATTTTTGGCAGATTAGCAGCTATGCCCTCTTCTGAACTTTACCAAGAGAGAAATTTTGTTACCTTATCATCTGTGTTTTCAAATTCTAGACTGGTTTCAACTATTTGTTCAATGAGTGATTCAGTGATAGTGCACAATGGGTCAACCAATGATATTTTATGGCAAAGGATATTTAGTTGCCGAGATAAGGCTTTTGTCACTTCCAAGGCTTCTTTCTTGAATTCACCAATCTTCAAATAACCTTTGAATTTCTCTATCTGTAATTGTAGCTGTGCAACTTGTTCTTCATTAGCCTTCTTTTCCTGCTAAATTGCCACTTGAAGCTTGCCGAGTTCTTGAGACAACTTTTGTTGTTTCTGGAGAGCCTACTGATAGATCTTTTGTTTCTCCATATTTAAATATCCTTTTAGTTGCTCATTCTGTTGTTTTTGCTCTACAAGCTATTGCTCAAGCTGTCCGATCTTCTGCTGTTCCACTGCCATTTGTTCTTCAAGTTGGGTGAACCTTAGATCCTTTTCCTTGATTAGTTGGCTAACTTCAGAGGCCTTGTCCATTGTAGCGGCTGTATAGGCACCTGCATATTGAGATAATTTGGTTAAATCCTCCGAAGGATTGACTTCTAAGTCTTTCCATACCACATTCACTAGTTCAGCCTGCGGAGTTGAGAATGGTCCTTGGTCAATTTTTCTCTTTTTCCTCTATCTTTTGACCACAACCTTATGCTTTGGATTGTAAAATACATCCAGGGGTGGTATTTCCTCTACCTTTAATACAATCTCCTTGGAAGGGTTTTTTGGAATTATTTCAATATCATGTTGAGTGTTAACTGTGCCGATCCCCCCTTCAATTGAAATATTTGTAACAATAGGCTCCTGTGTTGCGGGTGATTTTGGCATAATGATGTTTTGGGAGTCATTCTGGTTCTTGATCATTTGATCGAACTGCTCCCATTCCTTGATTAAGTTGGAATCAATATGCACATTGGTATCTAGGAGCTCACTGGTCTTTTCATTTGTCTGCTCCTTTTCGGGACTCTTCCCCTTTTTAGGACTCTTCTCCTTTTCGAGACTCTTCTTAGTAGTTTGTTCTTGACTGTGGCCTTCTTGCTGCATCATAGGGGTAGTGTCCAATAAATCCAGAGGTAGCGTTTGTAACTTTTGTGTCTTGAACTACATACACTTATCTTCCCCCTTGATCCTAATTTGATCTTTGCTAGATGTTTTACCTGTGAAAATGACTCAGCTGAAGAGAGCAAGTCATCATAGTCATCTTTCTCATGTTCAAATTTAGCAAGTTTCACCTGAGTGGTAAATTTGTAAGCCACTAATTTTGGATCATACTGTCTCTTAGGAATGACTACTAACTTTAGAATTTTTATCTTCCTTGCTTCTTTCTCTGCATGTTTGAAATCATGCATTGAATAAGTACCACATCAGAGGGGAAATGAAGGCCACATTTGTTTCTTGGACTCTTTGAGGTTCTTGGACATTCCTGTTTCTGTTATTTGGTAAGCTATTTCTTTGGCCAATATCTTATCAAGAATGTACAAGGGGAGAACATGTGGATTTGTGGTGCAACCAAGAAGTCTGACATAGGTGAACGTTTCTTGACCAAACCAATTGTCGATTGATGGTAGGTCGATGTTGGCCTCATCGGATAACTAAGGAGTAGGTATGTTGAATATGGCCTGATGGACAGGTAAAACAAAACCATGGCAAATTCTATATATATGATCATTATAATGGGCCTTCCACAAATACTTATGATAAATGTGAATAGGAGTTGGGTCTTGAGGAGTCCATTACCAACCTAGAATGGGGTAGTCAAAATTGAAACCGATGGTATCCATGATGTAGGCACTCATATAGAATGGGGGTATTGTTCAGGTAGTTCCAAACCTATTTCTTCTATAATCAAGGATTTGGTTGGCCATTTTATCCGATAGAATGGTTTCCCAATCCATGATATAAGAGTGGATTGTTGCTTCCATTAAAGGCACCATTTCTATGGTAAACCTAGCTGAATCAGAGACTCCAAAGAGTCTACATATCATAGCGCCAACATAGAAATAAGGAGATGCTAAGGAGTCTACGGAGTACATACTAGAAGATTCATGCTTACGCTTGTTTGGGAAATGTCTCCATTGCCTGATAGTGTCTAACTCTATATCGTTCTCCTTGGCGAAAGCTTCTAAAAATGCTTTGTTGTAATGTTTCTGGGGGTTCGGAAAATGATACATCTTCTTGATATCTTCTGCCCTAAATGTCTCGAACATCCTTCCATCTGTTGTATAGAATGCTCTGTTGGTTATATTGATACTCTCTATTACCCATCTCACCAGGTTATTATATGGTAACACTTTCACATGGGCTTCTATTCTGTGGAGGAAGGAGCTGGCTAAATCGTTAAGAGTATTTTATGATTTATCAGTTGAACTAGCCATTGATCCTTGTTCTTCAATTTAAGATGGATCCTCGATTCGAGTAGATTATATATGCCCTCCCATGAAGTCTTTCTAAGGCTTGAATAAGTAGTATCTGCGATCAGTACCAACTTTGCTGGTTCATCTTTTGCTATGATGGGGACTTTTGCTTTCCGAGATTTCTTAGACATTTTTGTTGGACTGATGGCTTCAGACTCACTTTGCAAAATGAAACCGAAGGAAATAATAGTGGAAAAACTTGTTCAAAGCTAATACACAATGCACAAGACTAACAATAATTAAGCATAATAGATGTTATAGATCTATGATATGTTAAGCCACCACGGATTAATTTCTCGAAGAATTCAACCATAACCGCTTATTAATGATTTCCCAGTAACTTCCAATGTGAAACTTTAATGCCATGATAATATGTCGCATCGCAAATTTATAATGGTCCTTTTTAGAATGGGTATCGTGACTTCCCGATTGGTGCTTAGTGATAATCGCATATCGTAGATTGGGAGTTACAAGTGCTATGCTTAAATGGTTCTTTTGCATGTTTGCGATTGCGATTAGTGGTGAGATGGCATGGGGAGACGTCATGCTTTAAAATTGATAAATCATTTAAATTTTCTTTATAATTGACTTATAATTGTAAATCGCCCATGTTTATAATACTTCATGTTTTGCCTTTCTCAAAAGCGTGCTACACGATAATGAAATCACATTGAAAGATTTGAAAGGGGCTTTTGAGACATGTTTTATGATTTTAGCGATGCGTGATTGCGATTGGCTTATTGCATCAGAGGTTTTCTATGGAACACTTGGGACAACTTCTTGATGAGTAGCGATATGTGATTTCCGATAGATTTATTGCATCGACGGATCTCAATGGAACACTTTAATTTCACTATTGAAATAAAGGATGTGCGCGATGCGACATATTCCTTTGATAAAGCTTTATGATAAGGTTTTAATATAATTCAAATAGGATCGGTCCTTATCAAGAGGACTTTCATGGGTTCTATAGATTTACAAATTGTGATTGCGATTTAACCTATCCTAAAAGCAAATTTTATATAACCTATTATAAAAATTTATTTTTAAACATTTTATTGGTTTTATTTATATTCTAAAACGGGACCCATTTCTTATTAAAGTTTTATATGAAAAATTTTGAAATGGGGAGGGTTGTTGTATAGCACAATAGGTTCAAACATTGAAACAATTTTAGCGTTGAACCAAGTTCATTGTTCATCATTGAACCAGGTTGACCATTGAAAGAGAGTTCACTCTTGAAGAAGCATTTGTAAACCTTTGATGTACTAGCTTTTTTGGACCCTTAATACAAAGCAGAGGATTCTGAATTTAGTTTTACACAGTTTATGTTTCCTGTAAGTTTTTCCAGTAATACATTATGATTTTCTTCATATTCTTATGTCTTACAGAGATACCTAGGTAGGAATAATTGTGTCTCAATCTATTCCTATAAGCTTCTGAAGTGATAATGATTAAAGAGAATGGATTAATGAACTATCTATTTAATTAATTCCCTTTGAATCAATAAATCATCAGCATTTTGTTGTAAGCATAAACATTTTCTCTTGAACCTTCTGAACATCAGTAAGAGGTTTTCATACTTATGATTGTTTAATTTTCTACCTGAAAACTGTAATGATCATATTATTTTTTGTTTCCGCTCACCATTATTCAAACTTTAACATTGTGTGAAGTTTTACAGCAACCCTCTACTTTGGAATTAATATTATTCAAAAGGTTAGGCATTATAGTGTTACATCTGTTTTATTCATTTGCTTTCCAAACTAAAACAAAAACCCCAAAACAATTATCTTAGATGCTCTGGCGTTGATAACTAACCACTATCATCTTAGAGGTACAACACCTTCACAAACATAAACTAGAAGGCTAAAGCTATAGATATCTTGCTGGTTATTCAAGCTCCAAAAAAGACTAGTTCAACTTGGAAAAGGAGGAGTTTATATAGCTTTGATGGAGGGGATATGGTTCCTCTTATGATGGGAGAGGGATTATCTCTTTGGTTTGTTCCATATTTATAGGGGAAAGCCCAAATAGACTCCCTCGGCTCTCTCTAGCCCAACCATTTACCAGACTTCTGTTCACGAAGCTTCTAGACCTGGAAGCTTCGACTCCATTTTTCAAAACTTGCCAAAAGAGGGTCGGCGCGAGTGATGAAGGGCTCACTTGCACTGTTTGGCGCTAGTCCTAGTTTTGAACTCTGCAAATCAGTGCAAGGGAAGAACTAAGCACTAGTTTCTGTCTTGAAAACTAGGCGTGAAGGAAGATTCTTGGGAAATAATGAAGGAGGGAAATGTTCTGCAGATGAAGATGAATGTAGGGACATGTTCTTCATGGCAGGGAAACATATGAGGGTCACTGTAGAGGTCCTCTAGGATTGAGGAACGGGGAGTACAGGAATAGTGACAAAATGCTACGTAACACCTTTTGGCAACAACCCACGTAGCGTAGGCTGTAGTCTCACCCGAAGCAGAATGGGGGGATGCAAGAACCAAATTTCTGCATCCATAGACTAGTGTGATGTCCTCCAGCGCCTTAGATCTACCTCCATGTAGATTGATAAAATTCTAGGGTACGTCACAACAACTCAGTTAAAGCGACGTTCAGACCTTCGCAAAGGTCCACGATCAGTCCTTGTGGACACTTAATAGTCGATTTACCTACTTATGTGCATCAAAAATTAACCCTAGATTAGAGTTTATTTAGATCTACTTTATTCGTTAGAAAACATAAGGGAATGATCTAAAACTTCATGGAAGCATCTAAGAATTCATTTCATATATTATTAAGATAGATTCAATAAATTTGCATAGCATTCAATCACTATTTCATAAAAGATGTCTTTCATCGGCAGAATATAATATAAATAGATACAAACGGAAATACTCAGTAATTATTTGGAAAAATATCTTTATTGATCTTTGATTCATTGATTACAGACTCAAACTACCCTATGCACACAACTACAGGGGTCTGCGCACTCAGTTGTGGACTCTACTCAAGCCTCCATGGACTTAACTGCAAAGCCTTCCCTTCTCTACCTAAGCGTAGGAAGCAAAGCCTTCCTGCCTTAGCTCCTTCACAAACTCTTCAATGAACCCAATTCTCTATCAAAACTTCTCCTAAGACTCACTAAGAATAGACTATTTATAGATTTTTCCATATAATGCCATGGTCCGTAGACCATGGGTGAATCTCAAAATCGACTCACAACTTTACTTAAAACAAAGTGCTAAGCCCCTTTGACTCTTATTCATCTACACGCTTTGCTTCCATAAATCGCATAGACTTTACATCTTTTACAAAATTGTATACAAAATTTGGGTTAACTAACCCCAAACTGACCTAGGGGACCCCTTCCCAATAGAATGTTTCATCATTGGTCTAAAGGAATCCATCTAAGGTCATGTTTGAATGCATCACCCAACTACTTGGTTGGATGCATGCCGCAAGGCCTTAGAGGTAGAAGTCACTTTACATGCCCAATCCAATTGTCCAAATTTCGTTGCAAAGGCATGTCCCACAGAGGCTACGGGCCCCACCCAAACACTTAAGGTTCAAAAGGTGTCCCCGACAGAAATAACCGAAAGAAGGAGACAAGGACTTTGCTACTACTATGATTACAAGTACTCCCCAGGACATAAATGCAAGGAACCAATTTTTTTTTAAATTGATGTTACTGAAAACAAATTAGTCAATGAAGCTCCATTCACTGAAGTGCCGAAGGAAGAAGTGGGTGAACCACAAACATACCCAGACAATGATCTCACAACTATGCTAGATGAGTCGATTATATTACTACATGCCTTAGCTGGAATTTCTTCATCCCAGACTCTCGAAATCCGTGGTTTTTTTAAACATCGACCAATAATGGTATTCATTGATAGTGGTAGCACCCATAACTTTATCCATAAGAGAGTAGAAGAAGTTGTTCATTGTTTTATATGGGCAATATCTAATTTCAAAGTCCTTGTCGTTGATGGGGGGACCATGAAATGTGAAGGACACTGTGAAAATATTAAGATTCAAATGGGGGATTATCACCTCAAAATGCACATGTTTACCATTTAAATGGGTGGTTGTGGGAATGTCCTTGGTGCAGAATGGCTCTGCACGTTGGGCCTTATTACAATGGATTTCCAGGAGATATATATGAGCATTAACTAGAACGGCCACACTCATACATTGAGGGGAATCTAGGCAGGGGCTCCTACTATCATAAGCTCGCATCAAATGGAGAAGATTTTAAAAAAGCACCATCATGGGGTAGTAGCCCAATTTAACACCACCCAGGCTATTGAACCCTCTCTGCCTCATATTCATCCAAATATGCAACATATATTAGATTGCCATTAGTGGGTCTTTGACAAACTTAAGGAGATCCCACTCTCTAGGGGTGAACATGATCATAACATCCCTTCGGTCCTAGGTGCCCAGCCACAAATATCTCCCCATATAGATATCCATTTGCACAAAATAATGGAATTGAAAAAATCATCAAGGAACTCCTCGAAGCCAATGTTATTCATCCTAGCACCAACCCTTATTCATCTCCATTGATCATGGTTCTAAAGAAAGATGGAAAAAGACACATGTGTCTCGACTTTAGGTCCTTTAACAAGATCACTATCAAGGACAAATTTCCTATTCCAGTAGTTGATGATCTGCGTGATGAACTACATGGTGCTAAATTCTTTACCAAGATAGACCTTCGCTCGGGCTATCACCAAATGTGCATGGAGGAAGTTGACATTACGAAGACAACCTTTCGAACTCATGAAGGTCATTATGAATTCTTGATCATGCCATTTGGTTTCTGTAATGCTCCATCCACTTTTTAGAGCCTCATGAATGATTTAAAATTGGATTAGGTGATTTCTTCCTCTTTTCCAAAATTAAATAAAAAAAATTAGGAGCGTGTCAATGCTTTGCAAGGTAAAACTGGGTCTTGAAACAAACAAGTTCCCAATATCTCTTGAAGTCATGAATTAGTATTCATATGTAACTTAACATAATGAAAATAATAACACATAATCCATGCAGGAATAATGAAGAGCAAGACAAAATGTTTGTTGACGGAGTTCAACCCTTCTGGGCTACATCTCCGAGCCTGTCAACATGACTAAACCACTCATATTTCAATATCAAAAGAAGTACATAAAAATTTGTTGCAGGTAAATATATGGCTATTACCTCTACAAGGTAATGTTCTTCTACAAAGAACTCTCATAAACAACAAAATCTCAAAGCATCTCCTACAAATATGACATGCTTCAACTGAAATGAACTAAAAATAGCATGTGAAAACTTCAATTCCACATTGAATCACAAAAATAAAACTTCATCTTAAAAGAATTTGAACTAAAGCTGAACCTTATTGATTGCAGCTGCTGCAGTAGACTTCTCGAAGTAAGAATACCCCTACAAGGTCTTCTCCATGCCCACATACTATTATGTATAAATATATAAAAAATAATATAAATAATATAAACAATAATAATTATAAGTAATGATTAATTAACTAGTAGTTAATAATGAAAATGCATGTTTCTACAGACATGATCATTTGTGAAAGGGTACCTGCAAGGGTATATATTCAAAACCCTTAGTTGTAATAACATCGTTCTTATTCATACATTTTAATATATATTCTTGTATCCTAAATGGAGATCTACATATTCCAAGTCTTCTGGAGTATTTAAATTGAAGAACAAACTTTGTTCATTCCATTTGGTATTACAGCTATTCGATCCTTTGGCCGCTCAACCGCTGCACAAACCCAGTCTGACCCAACAGTCTTTGGACATCGAAGTTCGTCAACTATGTTGTCATAGTTCAAGTATTTTGCTACAAATTTGGAGTTTATCCATTTAGTAGGTTTCATCTTTAAGCCTTTGGCCATTGAAAAAAGAAAAAGAAAATTCAAAATAAAAAAAAAAATATTTATATTTATTTTTTTTATTATAAAAAGACAAAAGGAAAAAATAAATCGTGAAAAAAGTTATAAAAATCATATATGTTAAAAAAGAGAGCAAACAAATAAAAATAAAAAAGTGAGAAGATATAATATTAAAAAAGAATTATATAAAAAACATATATATAAAGAATTACATTAAAAAGATTTAAAAAATAATAATTATTTGCCAACTGTCCAATAACAAGCCACGAGCTACTATTTATCCATGTTGTCATAGTTTTAGCCAAATAACCATGACCTCCAACCAGCCTTTACAGATCCACGACTACCACCGATTACAATCCAATCCTATGCAAATAGTGCAACCTGTCAGAACTATAATCTACAACCGCTATCCAATGACAAGATCAAATTGTTATGAAAAAAATAAAAGCTGCTGTCAAAATTGTTACCAATGGCACAACCTGGGCAACAAATCAAATTGTACCCAGTTAATTGAATTATAGAGCCTCATCAGGTCACCACTGGAGCTAGCCCTTGAATGCTCACCATATACTTTTTCCATCGCCAACTGCCGTGTCCCTCCAGCAATCTCCATGACTCTCACCAACGTAGTAGCCCCCGCCACTGCACCCGTTCTACCACGGTTTTCCCCGAAGCCACCACTGCTGCCGCAACTGACCCAACCACCATATTATTCAACAGGCATCACGCCACCCTACATATTCCAGTGACTGGAAACAACCATTGTCAGCCTTCGTCGACCAGCCTGCCTTGTGCATGAACTCCAAACGACCAAGACCAATCACCAAGAAATTTTCTGACACCACAATCGCTGTACCATTTTGCGTTGAAATCACAATTGAGCTAATGCACTTGTGAATCATGAAGACGACCCTATTTTTTATTGAGTGTTGTCATGTGGAAAAGTTGTAAACTCTATGAGCTTGATTTCAAAAAAATGTAAACAAAGGTAGATATTGAAACAGACATAACGACACGGTTTTGGGAAAAGGAGTTGTTTGATTTAAATTTGATTATATGTTAAATAATAGTTTGAGGTAAAACAAACCAGTTATTAGATCAACAATTCCTTCTATTAGACAAATTATATAAGTATATAGTCGTTATATGTTGAGAAAAGGAAAGGGGAAATTATATCAAATGTATGAAGTAAAGGGAATCATTCTATAAAATATTGAAAAGTTTAAAAAAACATATATATAAAAGATGTTATAAGTTATTAAGTATTAGCAAGGGACAAATTTGGGGTTATTTATAAAAACAAGGGAAATAAATATAAGTCCAAAGGAGTGTTACTATAGAAGGAATAATTAACTCCTAAATCTCAATTAAAAAGTTTTGAAGGATTAAAGAGGCTACTTTTAAGACCTTAAGTTCACCTCGATAAGCAAAAATATGTAGGAATTTATAGGGTAAGTTTCTTAGACAGAACACACATCGCTCACAAATAGATCACAGATCAATACACCAATATTCTTGACATGGTTAAAACCATCAAAGAGGGAAACAATCCATGACCTAAGCTAACGCAGCCACTTCAGGCAATTTATAATAAAAGAATAAAAATTTAGATAAGCTTCTCTCATGAACGGTTTCCCTACAAATGACCCTCCATGCTCTTTAAATAGAGATCATGGACCAATCAGGTGTTAAGCCACAGATCAAGTGTCGGTAATACCGATGAGAGAATGAACCGTCAGATCACTTCATGTCTAGAACATATCGTGACCGTCGGATTGTAAGTTACAAAAGTACATAGTAAAGAAACACACTTACCTAACTTTACATTAGACCAAGTTATACTTCACTATTTCCTATGTGTTAGAATATCCTAACATCCCCCGTTAAGAACAACTTGGGATAGGATTGAAGGATGTACAAATATGATACAATAGGAGAAGGAAGGAAGCAATAGAGCCTATCCCCCCTTAGTGACAACTTCTTGAACTCCAACCATAAATCGAAGTTTAGTAAACTTTGTCTTTGTGAGAGCCATTGTAAAGATGTTTGCAACTTGATCATCCGTTGAACAATATTGCACTTCAAGAACATGGTCATGAATGAGCTTTCTGACGAAGTGCATGTGCAGTTCAATGTGTTTGCTGCGCTGATGTTGGATTGGATCTTTGCATATTTGAATGACACTTTGATTATCACACCAAAGTGTAGTTGGATATTGCTGCTGAAAGCCAAACTATGATAGGATCTGATGAAGCCACAGGGCTTCCTTACTAGCTTCTACGTCACCCTGATACTTTGCTTCTTCTGAAGAAAGAGAAATGGCACTTTGTTTTTTGCAAGCCCATGTAATAGGTCCTGAACCATGTAGAAATTTTGAATAATTTAACACATATTCACAGAGATTATCCCGATTATACACTATTGCAGAATACATGCATAATACATAACCTCCTCTACGTTGATAATCAATTTACAGAAGTAGAAACAATAACATGCGCACATAGAAGCATCAATCACACATATCAACACAGTATGTACTCGGGGAAAGCATCTCGCTAAAAACCCCAACTATTTGTATATTATATTGATTGAGAACATGTAAGAATACATAGTACAATACTCCTCGCAAGTACCCAGCACTATCTCCACCTGTTACACACAATACAACTCAGATCTGATATCCAAATCTCCTCCGCTACTTGCCTGCCTCCATTGCGCAATCCTGCAAGAGAATGAATGAGAATGGTTGAACCAAACTTGTATTTACCTCAAAAGAATCACTCACACTGGGAATCACATGAGCAGAGGCTATAATCACTTGGTATTGGCCAATTCTCATTGGCATAACTCAATCCCATTGATTGTGCAAATGCTCATGCACAACTATAGTCACAACTGATAGCAATCTGATCCTCTAACACCTGTCCCTGCTGAACTGAACATACACTGACATGCAACTGAGTTAACTGATGTATTCTTTAGTTGCATTATGACTTAATAATTAGTTTAACAACTCATCATTAGTTTATTTGCAGTTAGACTAATTACAACTAGTTTAACCAAGTCAAACTGAACACAACTCCATCAACTCCACAATCAACTCCACCAAACTCAACTGATTGAGTTCTAACTGAAGTCATGCATGCAACAACTCAACTGACCCGCAAAGAAAACATATTTCCTTATGACAGCTGCATGTGCCACATCTGTAGCTCAAACTGAAGTGCTCCAAGAGAATAAGATAAAGTTTAAAGTCTAAATATTATTATAAGCTAATAATATTTGACTGCTCTATAATTAGACTTGATAGTGTCACCGCTGTTGTCTAAAAATAGAAATCCATCTATTTTTTCCAACTTGACCAATTATCCATAAAAAGCATCCTGCAACTCATAGACATGATCCATATGTCTGAAAATAGACTTTGCGCCAAAACTTGCCTGCGGGACCACTCAGCGAAGGCGACTCCTTTCCACTAAGCTCCATCATCTTGTTGCATTCTCAACAAGCATTTCTTGTTGCACACTTTTAAACACTCCCTCTCAACAAGAAAGGCTTCCTCTCAAACCCGATCCTATAACTCTGGAATGTTCTGCATGCAACACATTTGCCTGGTCCACTTTGCTCCAACAACACTTGGAACAAAAAAACACTCCCAACTGACCACTCTATTGGGCTAGGAACATACTTTGATGCTGAAGCTCTACCTGCTGCTGACAAGTGCTCACTCTCTGACATCTGCACTACTGCAACATCTTCATGCATCTCGCACCATTGCACACCTCTCTGTGCCACCTAGCACAGTGCAAAACACTTATGCCTCTCGCATTGCTGCAGCCTGCATGCTATGCACTGTCCTGGGATTCCCTGCACTGTCGCTCTCTCTGCCGCTCCATCCACATGTGTCTCTACCCAATCAGTCAGTTCTTGCTACTCCACATCGGGGCTCCCATAGCAAGGTCTCATCCAAGAGGTTGGGTACCTCAAGGATCCTGCCCCTCCTCCTTGGGACGACACTCTATATCGCCCTACCTCCTACCTGAAGGTATGGCTGCATGTGATCCCTCAGCCCACCTGGCTCAAAGTTTCCCCTTACTGGAGGTATTTGCATGAGTAGATGTCTCTACTCGATCTCCACTCAGGTTCCCCTGTTGTGGATGCTCCACAACCTCTTGAAGCTGCTACACCAATCGTGGCTCCTCCACAATCGTCTGAGACTTCTTCTGGCTCTGCATGTTGGGAGGTAATATACCCTCCCTCTCAACCACCAAGTCTCCATCAGTTGCCTTGCTGCTCAAGGCTTTGCATGCATCTTGAACCTTAAGAGCATACAGGTTCTTGATCCGTGAACCAATCTGCTTCACCTGTCTAGTGA
Organism: Pinus taeda; assembly: GCA_000404065.3. Classification (NCBI taxonomy): domain Eukaryota; kingdom Viridiplantae; phylum Streptophyta; class Pinopsida; order Pinales; family Pinaceae; genus Pinus; species Pinus taeda. The sequence goes on from APFE031228040.1 coordinate 41,026, forward strand.
TGATGTGTCTAAGGAAAACCTTTCCGTCGCTGAAGACTACATCATAGCCTCTGTCTTCCAGCATCGCGATTGACACCAAGTTTCTCTTCAGTCCTGGTACATACTTGACATCGGTCAAGGTAAGGTGAGCTCCATGCTCCCTCTGAAAATTAACCGTGCCTACACCTGAGACACTATACTTCTCATCATTACCCATCCCTATGAGTATCTGGAGATCTTTCTCCTCCAAAGTACTGAACAAACTTTTGTCGCCAGTCATGTGGAAAGAAGCTCCACTGTCAAGAAACAAACCACTTCCCATCATGGATGAAACCATGCATGCAAAGAGTGTGAAATCCAAATCAAATTGTGAAGCAAGTGCCTCACCTTCAGATCCTTCCCCGGATCCCTTCTTGGACTTCTTCTTTGGGCAATTAGTAGCATAATGGCCCAACTCATGACAACGAAAGCATCTCACCTTCGACTTGTCAACCTTCTTCCCATCATTGAAAGAAGTGGATTCAGAAAGAGAACCCTTCTCCTTCCCCTTCTTCACCTTACTCGCTAAGGCACAGTTCTCCTCATCATGCATAGATGAAGAACTGTCTCTGGTGCTCTGTTTGATCTCCTCCTTGCACAGGATCTGACCAAAGTCTCTCCCATCTTGGTAATCTCTCTTGACCATTGACAGAGTCCTGATAGGAATGCTAACTCTTCGAAAGACCAAGGAGAGCCAAGCTCACCACCATCGACAGTCACCCCCACACTTCCCAGCTCATCCTGGCATTGGGTGAACTTCGTGAGATATTGGGGCATACTGTCTCCATTCTCACACTTAGATGTTTCTGAGTTTATCCTTGAGCGCCATTCTACCAGCTCAAAAAAACTCAACTGCTTCTGATCTAGAATTCATGAGAACGAAGTATTTCTTGTATAGAGATCAACTATATGGGCATTCACCGGATATCTCACCTTCCAAAAGAAGGATGAATCCAGAGGCTACCTAGCCTGATTACATACTCTATCTGAAGAAATAAAATGTAAACACTTCCTGAATAATAGATCTGATGATCAATCCTCGCTTTGATATCCTGTAGAACTTCTTCTACAAATCAATCAGCTCCAATACCATGTAGAAATTTTGAATAATATGACACTTATTCACAGAGATTATCTTGATCATAAATTATTTGCGGAACCATGCATAATATATAATCTCCTCTACATTGATCATCAATTTAGTAGCATTAAAAACAATGAAACATCAATCACATGTGCACATAGAAGCATCAATCACACATATCAACACAGTATGTATTTGGGGAAAGCATACAACTGAAAACCCCCTGCTACCTATATATTATGTTGATTGAGAACATGTAACAAACATAGTACAATACTCCTTGCAAGTAATCAGTACTAGCTCCACCTATTACACACAAAACTAGCTCAGATTAGAACAAGTCACAGGTTCAAATCTCCTCCACTGCTTTGCCTGCCTCTATTGCACAATACCTCAAGATAATCACTCACACTGGAAATCACGTGAGCACAGGCTATAATCACTTGGTATTGGCTCATACTGCACAATCCTCATTGGCATAACTCAATCCCATTGATTGTGCAAATCTCATGCACAACTGATAGTAGTAACTCACCCTTTCACTTACCTCTAACACCTGTCTCCACTGAACTGTCCATGCACTGAGTTAACTGATGTATTCTTTAGTTTCTTTATGAGTTAATAATTAGTGAATTAATTAATAACTAATTCACAACACTCATCACTTAGTCTAATTTTAGTTTGACTAAATACAACTAGTTCAACTGAACACAACTCCATCAACTCCACATCCAACTCCATAGAACTCACATGCATGAGTTCTAAATGAAGTCCTCCATGCAATAGCTCAACCAACACATAAGAAAAGTGTATTTCCTTATGTCAGCTGCATGTGCCACATCCGTAGCTTGAACTGAAGTGCTCCAAGAGAATAAGATAATGTTTAGAGTCCAAATATTACTAAGGGCTAATAATATTTGATTGTTTCTATTTTTAGCCTGACAGTCTAAAAATAGACTCTGATCACACTACTGTGAACCAAAAATATAAGTCCATCTATTTTTCCCAACATGACCAATCATCCATAAACAACATCCTGCAACTCATAGACCATGATCCATATGTCTAAAAATAGACTTTGCGCCATAATTTGCCTATGGGCCCACTTACTGAAGGCGACTCCTTTCCACTAAGCTCCATCATCTTGTTGCATTCTCAACATCTACAAATCCCTAGTCTCTTGATGCTAAGGGTATGTCAATAATGTTGAAACCCTAGTCCTCTTAGTGTTGTTGATAAAGTCTAGAAATCATATTCTTTTTATGTTTAGGGTTTGGTATTGTTATGATATAAACCCTAGTTCTTTAGGGTTTGCTATTAATGTCTAAGTTATATATTGAAACCATAGATCTTTAGGATTTGGTGAATTAGGGTTTATGAACAACACCCTTGTAATAGTTATACTAAGATCCTAGGAATGGAGCCTTAGGTGTATGTTTGTATGTTTGATTGAAACCCTACCCCAGTGAAAATCATTGTATATCTAACTTCAATGTATTAATATTTGTGTCTTGAGTTTACCTAGTAGCTATTATTGTGAAATGCTAAGGCATGATTATGAAATCTTAGATATGTATATGTTGATGTTTTAGTTTGTGCAATCTAGGGTTTGCAACAAAACCCTAGTAGAGATTAACGTTCTAGGGCATGATATTATTGTTTTCAACTAGGGGTATGATTGGATCATTGTTAAATTGTTGATATCTAAGGCTTTATGTATCAAAGATGGAATATAAGAATTGTTGATTATGAACCTAACTAGGTTTAGGTATTTGATGTCTAAAGTTTGAATGTTTTGATGCTCTCATTGTAATGACATGATAAATGTATTATAGTTGTCTTCATGTTTCTATTTCTATTTGGTTATACTTGTTGTTGAAGTTTTTGGAGGTACAAAGTCTTTAAGATAATCATAAGTTGAAAATGATAATGATGAGCATGATGAAAGGAAGTTATAAGAATAATGATGATCAAGAAAACCTTGATGCCATAAGAAAGAAATGAAGTCTTGAAAGGATGAAATTTGTTTGATGTTATGTCATATTATGAATACCTCTCATAATACATCTCCCCAGTTGAGAGGGAGGACATATTATGACAATCATAATGATTACCTTGAAGAAAGAATGAAATAAGAGAATGAATTAAAGTACTATAGATGGATTTGCAAAGTACTGAGGTTGTTTTGGTGTTGCTGAAGAAGTGAAAGAAGAAAAAAAATCTTTCGAAAAATTGTATATGGATAGCTTGATGATCATATATATAGCATCAAGATGATTGAGGACCCCACAAGTTTGTGCTTACTTGTATATATATTTGGGAGTTTATTATTGATTGGGGTTGTGTTTATACAGGTTAATCTCTCTATAAGAAGGTTGAACACTTTGGAAGCATACTTGGACAAATAAATATATCTGATTTAGTTTATAGGGAGAGATGAAGCATCTTATGTCAAGATGCCTATGAGGACATTTGGTCGGCCTACTTGTTGATGTCTAGATCCTGAAGTAGGGAGGGTGGCGTTGGTCATGGAGCTCCGACCTTGGATACACACCTAGATCTCTGGGTTAGTGATATAGCTTAAAAGTCTCATGGCACTTAGAGTGGTTAAAGCTTGATTCCATCTTAGTCCCACTCTATTAGAGTACCCTGGTCAGGTATCTAATCTGTTGCACTGCATGTGTTGTGACTCTTCATAGAGCATATAATTTTGAGATCTTCCATGTACCTCTATATATATGTAATAATGAATAATTCCATAGTTAGGAGGGAGTGTTGAAAAATGTAACTAGGGTCAATATTCATAATTGAATGTAATGTATTTGTCAAAAGAAAGAACAAGAAATTTCATTATTAAAGAAATTGATTTATTAAAGCATGGGTTTCATTCTTAGGTCAATTGCTTTTAGGTCAAAGCCTCCATTGAAGGCTTCTAGGGTTTATCACAAGTGTCCTTGTCCATGTTATAATGTAAAAGGCCCTTCTTGGGCTTCATTTGTCAAGAAAGAAATTTATTTTAATATAAAATAAGTCAATTAGGCCTCCTCCACCAAGTCGGCCTAACTGAGGGGAAAAATATCCTATATAAATACAACAACTCGACCTCATTTGGATTACTCAGTCATCAATTTTGATCTAAAACTTTTGGGGCCAATAAAAGTGTGAAATTCAAGGGATAAGAAGGAAAAGGATAACGAAGGAGAAGGAGGCCTCTATCAAGAAAAGGAAGTCGAAATTACCTCTCTCTCTCTCTCTCACACACACGTGTGAAGGAACGAAGTTACAATAATATCGTTGGGCTGACATTCTGGGTTGTTGTTAGGCTGAAGCTGTTGGACAAGAAAAAGACTACTGAAGTTTGCTAAATCATATTGGAAGGCTGACTTGGTGAAGGGGGAAGGTCTTTTGGTCTAGGGTCTTAGTCTATATCAACTTGAATTTGTTAGTGGAAGAGTTTGATTGGGTTTCCCCCTATAAAGAAGTTTTAACCCTGACAAAGTGCCTACATATGGTGTCTTTGATATTTGTGTTTTCCTTTTGATAATTGCTTGATGAAACAAAGATAAAGAAGAACATAAGAAAGGTAATAAGAACACAAAGATATTACAAGTAATTATCAACAAAAGAAAATATTTCTGCCTCTCACATTTTCTATGAAGACTAACATATCTCCGAAAAATATAACTCACGTGGAGAGAAAATTAAACCCACTAACTAACACTTGAATTATTATCCTTTAATAAATCAATTATAACTTTTATTATAATTAAAAATTACTTATTGAAAATCCATTAATAAAATTTATTAAAAAAATATAAAACAAATATCTAATAAAATCATCAAAATCATAAAACAAAAACCCACTCCAATGAGAATGTGAGGAGAACAAAATTACATATCCATTTTGGAAAAATCCAATGACAATAGCATGAAAGCCCAGTGATCCTTCCGTTTCGGAAATGTTATTTGATTTTAAAATGTTTAAAGTAATATTAATAATTGAATTATTACTCTTTTTAAATTATATTTAGTTTTACACATTTAAATTTGTTTAATTAAAAATTAAAAGAGAGGTTTATATCTAAAATAAATAATATAAATCGTTGAAAGGACCAGCTGTCATGGAGGGGTATTAAGTGTTAGGATGAATTAAAGGTCAAAGAGATTTATCTGGTTCTAGCTAGGTCGATGCTGAATCCTTTTCAATACACATTTCCTACCTCGTATGGAAAACTGGGGTGCCTTACAAAATTATACATTTTTCCTGGCTTGTTTTCCATAACAAGATATTAACGTGGGAGAACCTCCAAAAAAGGCAATGGCAAGGTCCTAGTATTTCTTTACTTTGTAAAAATAGGAATGAGAATTCTAATCATATCTTTCTTACTTGTAGCTATACTTATCAGTTGTGGAAGGAACTAGCTGCATATTTGGGTTTCCAACAAAAAGATCATACAGAGGTCAACGAGGCTATCAGATGGTGGGGCACGCCAAAAGCTACTCATAGATCTATCCCTCTATTGCTTTTTTAGTATGTCTGGAAGAAAAGGAATAATGCCATATTTTGAGAGGGGAAAGGTTCACATTTGCCTCTGTCTGATCAGATCATATCGATGTATCTCTCCATTCCTAAAAAAGAATCTGCCAACAAAAATCACAAACCTAGCAACTTTTCAGTACAACAGATGGGGTATCCAAGGTCTTTTTTTGATGGAGCTGCACAAAGAGACTTGTGCGCATGTGGAGTCTACATATTAATGTCTGAAGAGGTATACTACTCAATTTATTGGCATGGTGGTCGGGGTACTAACAATAAGGCGGAGGCTATGGCATTAGCGGGTCTTTTACAGTTTACCTCCTTCCTGAATATCCAACAGCTGCAGATTTATGTGGATTCAAAAAACACTATAGGTTTGGCAATAGGAAGGATAATTAACAGGAATCCCACTCTTACAGGATGGATCAACAGAATCAAACCACTATGTACAAGTCTTTAGTCATACTCCTTTTCTCATGTGGATAGATCTCTGAATTCAGTGGTAGACTCCTTATCAAAGAAAGGATTCTCAATAGCTTTTGGTATATGGAAATTGGGGGTACAAGTGCAAGACACTACATATGTGATATAGGACTCCTCCATTCTCGGTATCTAGCTATCTCTCAGATTTCTGTTTCCCCATATATTTTGCTTAATGATGCTCCACAAATAGAGGTATGTTGTCATTTCCTTGTCTCCTTTTGGGTGCAAAATATGGTTCGTTCTGGTAATCTGATTTGGATCCTCTATCTGTATATTTTTTTCTGGATCATATTCCTGAAAAATGAAGATGATATGACTATCTGAAGACATGTTGGATATGATGAATTCATATCATCAACCTTCTCTACTGCATATAGAATATGATAAATGCTCTACAAAACTACTTTATATGTATATATTTGCACATATTAATATAAATCTTGCATTTTTTCGTTCTTAAAAATAAATAAATAATCATTGAAAATACAATTTAATTTTAATATTTATAATAATGATGTTACAAGAAAATTAATATTAATATTTGTATTTATTTAAATTGGTATATTATAAATAAAATGAAGAATCACATTTCATTATTTCATTAGGTTTTTGGTTATAAATTGTTGAAAATAGAATTTATTTTTTAATATTTTAATAATGATATGCTATGAAAATTAATATTAATATTTTAATTATATTTAAATTTATTTAAATTTTATATTATAAATGAAATTGATATAATATTTTATTATTTTTATTAAGTTTTTAGATTTTTTTATTAGTAATTTTTTAAGGCTAAATTTTAATTTTGATTGTTTATAATGGTTTTTTTAATTATATGGATTTAGCACTTTGAAGAATTTTTGGGATATTAGAATTGTGGAGAATTTATAATTCAAATTTGTGATTCAAAAATTTCTCTGAATTTACAACTCAAATTAGACTAGAAAATATGTGAAAAAACCTTTCAAAATGTAAAATAGATAAACCAAAATTTTTCAATATATTGATTATGGAATGAATTCATATTCGAGAAATGAAACAGAGAAAAGATAATTAGTTTATATCATCATTGTGACTACACGTATTGTTTTGTTTGTACCATCAGATAGTCGATACGGGAAGAAGCCCTTGTTTTGTTTGTACCGTCAGATAGTCAGTACAGGGAAGAAGCCCGAATTTGAGGAAAATCTGAGATAAAATATTTGAAAAAAAAATCATCAATATTAAAGTAGAAAATGGATAGATTAATAGAATATTTTCTGTAGAGTAGAATATTGTAAGACATGGGATTTTTAATTTTGCCAAAATAATAGTGATATGGTTGCAATGAAGTGTTTTGGTTATATGATTAATAACTATTGTTAAGTGTTTTTAGTCATATGATAGTTAATTATAATTAAAATAGAAAATTTTAATCAAAATTTAGTAGAGATTTTTAAAAACTTGAGCTAAAGTTGTTTAATAAAGAATTCAAGTGCCCTAGGGGTTTTTCATTGTGCTAAATTTATTTATGCATTCAAAAATATATTTTAAATAACAAAAAATCACAATCTTGCTTGAAATTATATCGCCAGATTCCAGTGAAAAAACCATTTACTCTATAAGTTAGACTCCGCATATATATATGTGTGTGTGTGTGTGTGTGAATCATTGAGTCACTGAAATATTCTAACTTTATGAAACCTACCTACCAATTGATATTATAACTCTAACCTTAAACCTATCACATAAAAACTTACCTTACAACTGATACTATAACTCTAACCTTAAATTATAAGATTTTATTGGCATTTAAAATAAAGATCTTGTGGTGCATAGCAGATTGGATTTCCTGATGGGTATATCAAAAGAGATCACAATTTTTTTCTGAACTAATAAGCTTTTGTTATCTTATTCCCAAGATAAAATTTCAAAATTACAACAACAATTGTTCCAAATAGGAACTCTGAAGCTAATTTCAGAGGAATTTGAGAACATGAAATACCCCACTGCAAACGACAAACACTACTATTGTCTTATTCCTCAAAACGAACATTAGCAAGAGTCAACATATCTTGACTTTGAACTAGTTGCTTGTTACACAGAGACTAACTATGCTACATGATCAACTTCTTGATCTCGCTCACACATGCTTCATGTTCCTATAAGAGGTCCCCCCTTATTTCACTTCCATTCTTGCCACCTTCCATAACTCTTATGATCTTTTCATTTCCTCTCCTTCTCTTGCCAGAAGTCATTTAACTGCAATTTTCCAATCATCTATTTTGGGAACCACGGTGGCACCTTCACAAAACCTGACTCCAACCTTGAGATATTCCAATAATAACCTAGCATTATAGTATTGATCAACAATCATGGGCCATGTTATCAGTGGCAATCCCAGTGTGTTGCTCTCTAGTGTAGAATTCCACTCAAAATGGGTAAGAAAACCCCGCATAGAGGGGTGTGATAGAATCAAGAGCTGAGGTGCCCAACCTCAGCTCAAATCAATGAAATATATAGTAAGATTGTTTCAAATCAATCAATCAACCAATCACTGATTAACCAAATAGTCATTACTGAAACATTAAGAAATCATTGCAAACTTTAAACAATTGAACTTCATAATATATATGTGATTGTTCTGAAGAAAACCTATGTATATATGTGCCTCGTGTGCATTACGTCTACGTACTAATATAAAATCACTGAATATTGAAACCTTATCAAACTAAGTCATTCTACTAAGTCACAATAGAAACTAATAATATATATATCAATACTGATTCATTGAATACCGAATCATAATGAAACATCATCATTGGTTAATATACCAAGCTACAACCTAATAAATCCAATCAAAATTGCTAGATACATGCCATGCTTATCAAGACATCATTGACATACACCAACAAATAGGAAGAGCATCATCAATTGTCATCATCATCAAGCAACAAATCAAACTATAGTACATATACCTGACCTCCATAAAACAAATCTGTGTGTGTACGCAATTAGCATGCATAATACCTACTTATACATATCAACATACTACATAAATTATATATAATTTATATGCGATAGTACTAAACCAAATCCATGTATGTATGCGACCTTACTAAAGAAAACTGACATACAAATCTTAAACTACTAAATTAGATCTTTGCTACAAATCAAACATACGTTCTATAAATTTTACTCTGAAGTAACAAAACATTTCAAATGTATTCAAACAGATCATTCAAACATAAACAAATCAGTAAAGTATAACCATTAGTACTCAATGCACTTTCAGATCTGTCAGATCTGAGTCATCTCCTTGCTCCCTAGTGCACACCTATTTCAGACCAGATCACACATGAATAAACCATTCACTTGCACCCTTAACTCCTTGATCTCCATCTCCTTATATATCTTTTTCCTTTTTCAATACCTAGGATAATCCATTCGTAATGTCGTTAATATTCATTGATGGGATCAAATAGACATTATCGCCAAAATTACTATGGAAAATTACCATGGTAATGGCCCCTGGTATCCAATTTTCCATGGTTCAGATTATGTACATGACTTTTGTTCACAGAACTTGCATATGCACATGACTTTTCTTCACAAGAACCGCATATACTTCTCAAACTTCAAATTTTTCATACATCTTGTGATTGAGTTGTCAATTCTCTTCCATATCCTCTGTAATATATGTACCAATATTCCTGTTATCTATATTAGTTCTATAACCACCATATTATAAACAAGTTGACTTCGAGTACATCTTTTTGAAGCAAGTTGCCATGAAGGAAAACACATTACTCATAATGCCAACAAAGAATACCTAAAATACAAGAAGTCATTATGCCCAATAACTTGGAGATATGGACTAGGGAATCATTTCAAATATGACACTGCCACATGGTACTCACTTAAATATTACAAGATACAGGAACTTTTTGATGAAAAATTCAAAAACGTCCTTTTGGACAAGTGGTTTCATGCTAGAAAGAAGTAAAATAAGAGCCATAAAGGCCTATTTCCTGATATCTCCATCTTATAGGCTCATGGATGTATTCACAAAGAGAATATCATTGTTTTTATTAACCCTAACTGAAAGCATAATCTCATCAATCTCAAACTAGCCAAAATATTTCAAGTTCCAACACAACATATTGACATCCCACAGGTTGATGGTGTGCACATTCAAATATTTAAGGAGTTGAAGGCTACCATGGATAAATATATACTACATTATGAATTTTATGCTTTAGATATGGATGAGGAGGATGTTATTTTAGGATATCCTTGGATGGACTCAGTTGGTAATGTCAATATTAATGTACAAAATAATTTTTTTAAGCTATGGTACAAAAAGAAGAAAATGACCTTGCGGGACATTTCCATTAGTAAGCAGGACAAGACTAAGGAGGCACCAACAAAAAGCTCTACAGGAACTCACACATTAGATGATGAGTGCTTGGTGGAAGCAATAATGAAAGACAAGATATCACCACAAAAGGAACCAAACACCACTCAGGCAGCATTAATTGAGGAATTGAAGATGAAAATCCCATCAATTAAGGCTTCAACATATCACCACTCATATCACCTAGCAAGACTCCAATCAACAAGACAACAACCAACAAGATGGAAAAATATTAATAACAAGGATGGAAGCACCTAGAAGACACACAGAGAGGCATGGTTATCTACCAACAACACATCTACAAATGGGAACCACAAGAACCAATTTCCATCTCAAGCAAGCGAGGCAGCAAGTAGACATAGCGTTTGACTTTCTCTTGGATGGATTGATGGATGCAGGTGCATGGTACCAATGGACTACTCTTTTGAATAGATCATATTATTTGTGTTCTTCTCATGCTTCAAGGACGAAAAATTCTTTAAGGGGAGTGGAATATAGTATACCCAGAGGTGGATAATATGGGGTACATAGGGGAGTACCCAAGGGTATAATATGATGTAAAAGGGGACCACAATTAATTAGTTTAGTTAATAAATATTGTAAGTGGTTACCTACATTAATGATGATTGTAAGTGGTTAATCCTCATTATAAAAATAGACCAAGATTAGTTATTTTAGTTGAGGACGATAAATAAATGTGCCATAGTTAATAAATAAAGTGGTGAACTCACATTATGCAAGGGACCACAAGTAGTTGGGAAATAATATGAGATAAATGAAATAAGCCCATGGTATTGGATGTATGGTATTGAGGACCCATGGTATTACCTATGGTATTATATGTATGAATCGTATATAGAGGCTAGAGACTCTCCATCGGAGATATGTCAAGTATTGTTTGTGTCGATAAACATATGTCTTGTGGAGTGTTCTCCTTCCTAAAGGAGTGATTGTATGGTGTTAAGTTATTCTCAAATTTCCTCTTGAATTTATTTTTGTTAGAGATTTTATTATATCTTGATACCAATTGTAATAATACTGCAAATAATTCTAAGAGAAATACAAGAATAAAATATAAAAGTTTCATATCCTTATTAATAGAAAACCCTTGAGGTATAGTAACACCATACAACTACTCCTTAAGGAAGGAGAATACTCTACAAACTATATGCTTGTCAATACAAAACAATAGTTGACATATCTCCAATGGAGAGTCTCTAACCTCCATAAAGGCTTCATACATATAATACCATGGGTAATACCAATTGCAATACAATGTGCGCTTAATAACCATACATCCAATACCAAGGGCTTATCGCATTATTCCCTAACTACTTGTGGTCCCTTCCATAATGCAGGTTTACCACTTTATTTATTAGTTATAACCTGTTTGTTTATTATCCTTAACTAAACTTAACTAATTATGGTCTCTTTAGAATGAGGGTCAACCACTTGCAATCATCATTAATGTGGGTAACCACTTAGGTGCTTTATTTACTAAACTTATTAATTGTGGTCCCTTTTTTATATTACATTATGCCCTTGGGTACCTCCCTATGTACTCCATATTATCCACCCCTAGTATACTACAATTGTTCATCACCAAAATCCAACAATCCTCAAAATCATAGTCATAATCACCATAATAATAATCATAATGAGGTCTCTAAACAAATGTGTGTCTATATATATATATATATATCCCATAACTACATGGTCTCTCTCAGCCGTGTGGCACCTTGAAGTCAACACCATCTATTATCTAACACCATTGCCCCTTGTCACCATGGAGTTGCATGCCCCACATGTTCTTAGCATGGAGTGGGCTCTGCAATCAACCTATTTCATATTATTTTATTATATAAAAAATATGTACATCAGTTACATTATATTTACAATTTTGAGCCTTCGACCACATAACCAAATCCAACAAATAAGCCTCAGCATACTGCCTCCCAATATATACAAGGGATAACTCCCAAAATATACAAGGCATAAACACATAGGCAAACAGGGTCGCAAAATGAGTCCAACTCACCAACTTAATATCAAAGTACATATATTTACATCATAAACTGGTGGAGGTATTACATCACAATGATTCCCAATATTCACGTGAATATCTAAGATGTTCCAATTTTCCTATGTGAATTACTAACTTGGGTGGCGAGAGAAAGAAGCCTGCTAACTATCACTCTATCACTCAAGCTATTATCCTTTAACAAATCAATCATAACTTTTATTAATAAAAAATAACTTATTTAAAATCAATAAGTAAAATTTATTAGAAAAAATATTAAACGAAAATATATTAATATTGTGAAATAAAAACTCACTCCAATGGGAATATGAGGAAAACAGAATTACATATCAATTTTGGAAAAATCCAATGACAATAGCATGAAAGTTCCTTCCATTACATAAATATTATTTAATTTTTAAAAGATGTGTAAGTATGCTCGTGTTGAACTTGGAGTTGACACATGTCCCTTTAAAAAAAAATTATTTAAATAAAAAAATGTCAATAATCTCACTAAAGAGAAGTGGTAAAAATATTTCACTCACTCTCAAACATAAATAAAATCTTTGGGCTATAATAAAAAAATAAAAATGAATATATATGTGTTTGCTTTGTTTTATTACAAGTATAATAAAACATCAATAATCTCATTAATCATCTCACTATTAATGTCCATACTAAATAAGAGTGTTAAAAATATTTGGCTCATTCTCAATCATAAATAAAATATAATCGATGTGCACATAAAACAACATAATCTTATATCAACTTTATAGAGAAATAGATTAGTTAAAAGT
>APFE031228040.1:60228-93200 GCA_000404065.3 Pinus taeda
AAGGCCATGACTAGATGAGTTTCCAACACATAAGGGGCGCAGTGAAAAGATCCTGGAATTAGTAATGTTTGTAAGGCTAAATTTTAATTTTGGTTGTTTATAATGGTTTTTTTAATTATATGGATTTAGCATTTCGGAAAATTTTTAGGATAATAAAATTGTGGAGAATTTATAATTCAAATTTGTGATTCAAAAATATCTCTAAATTTACAACTCAAATTAGGCTAGAAAATATATGAAAAACCTTCCAAAATGTAAAATAGATAAACCAGAATTTTTACATCCTACACTTATAGAAGAGACCATTATGTAGTGTGTTTTGAGCTTATAGGTTCTAAATCAAAGCCAACTTGATGTATACAAAATTTACAAAAGATCTTGAATTTAATGAAGTTTTTGTCAAATATGCTTGGTCATAATTTCTGTAAAAGTATATTGAATATTTTGAAAACAATCAATTCCATATTTGCATTATTTTGTTAATGTTTGGAATTTTAATTTTGCTTAGACTAAAATTTAAATGTATGTTAACTTATTGTTTTGTTTGTACTGTTAGATAGTGAGTACAGGGAAGAAGACCTTGTTTTGTTTGTACCCTTAGTACAGGGAAGAAGCGCGAATTTGAGGAAAATCTGAGATAAAATATTTGAAAAAAAAAATCATCAATATTAAAGTAGAAAATGGATAGATTAATAGAATATTTTCAGTAGATTAGATACTGTAAAATATGTGATTTTTAATTTTTTCAAAATAATAGTGATATGGTTGCAATAAAGTGTTTTGGTTATATGATTAATAACCATTGTTAAGTGTGTTTGAAAAACGCGGAGCGGAGCTGAAGCGTGAAGACCTAGGAGATCAGCGAGCTGCTGCTGTGCCGCCGCCTCGGCCTCGGCCGCGAGGCCTGCATTCCGGGCCCTGGCTTCAGCCATGGCCCATCCAGATCCATCCCAAGGGGATGCTGAGAAAGCCTTCTCAGAACTGGTAAAGTCTCTTCCCCCTGCCCGGCCCAAACCAACAACTTCAAAATTTGTTAAGAAATTAGACATTCTCCAAGAAGTTCAGCTGCCTCCATCACTTCCTCGAATGGCAGCTCTATCATTAGCAGAAAAAGGACTCATAGGACAGTTTACAAGCTTATGGCCTTCACCAAGAACAGTCCAAAGATGGGTGGAAAGGAATTGGTCCGATAAAATCCAAGGAAAGATCTCCATTCGCTTCTGTGGCAAAGGTTACTATACCTTTCATTTTGAAACCAAAGCAGATAAAGACCTGATATTCAGAAATGAGCCCTATTTCATGGACTCCCGTGGGCTATATCTCAACAAGTGGACCCCTGATTTCGATCCCGAGCTAGACATCCCCAATGCGGTTCCAGTATGGGTCCGTCTTCCTCATCTGCCCTTGCATTGTTGGGGAGATGAATCGGTCAAAGCAATCGGGAACGCGGTAGGAAAATACATTGACAGAAGTGAGCCCAAAGACAACATGCAAGCCTGTGCAAGAATCTGCGTAGAAGTGGACCTCGGGAAAGGACTGCCGGAAGCCATCAAGCTGAAGGTGGATGAATGGAGCTACATTCAACAGCTAGATTACGAGCAAATACCCTTTAAATGCAAGGTATGTCATGAATACGGTCATTTTGCTAATAGATGCACTAAAGTAACCAACTTGGAAACTGAAGACCAAGGAGGACAATGGGAAACTGTGAAAATAAAGAAAGCAACTCCACCGTCTAAACCTGAATCATCATCTGATCAGCCGGGCCCTTCCTCCCATCGCCCCATTTCTCCTCCTCCCAAAACCTCGGGTCCATCCCAAGATCCTCCATTCCCCTCATCCTCCAACCCTTTCCTCATTCTAGCCTCTGATGATCCTCAATCTGACCAACCCTCCTTTGAATCGTCTGATCCTCCCTTGATCACTTCAATCCTCTCCCAGCCTTCCTCCGACCCTCCCCCTCCTAGAACCAATAGAAGCTCTTCAAAAGACATTGGCACTTCAAGTGATATACATAAGAAGCTTGGACCAGGAAGGAAGTCAGCCAAAGAGCATCGGGAAGAAAACACTCAAAAGGACATTGCCCTTGGAATCCAAACCCCTATGGAATCCTTCATGACAGGACATCAAGAAAAAGAAGTAGTAGAGAAAGACCATGAGAGGCGAGCACCTCCCCGCTTGAATGCACCATGATGAAGCTCTTATCCTGGAACAGCAGGGGCATGGGGCACCCCTCCAAATCAACTGCCTTAAGAGACCTTCTCCAAAATGAAAGACCTGAAATCTTGTTGATTCAAGAAACCAAACAAAGTCAAAATGAAATGCAGAAAATTGTAGATGCCCAAAAAAACTTCTCAGGGGCCAGCAGCAACTCCAGAGGAGCATCTGGAGGAATTACTACCATGTGGAATAATCAACGCTGGGATTGCAAGTCATCCATTCTCAACCAAAACTGGTTGAGGACTAATCTAAGTAGAAAAGAGGAGAACTGTGACCTCATCATTTACAATGTCTATATCCCCAATCATTACCGAGAAAAGGAACAGTGCTGGAAAGATCTGAAAGAAAATTTAGACAACAAGCAGAATCCAAATATCATTCTTGCTGGAGACTTTAACTTAGTTCTCCATGCGAATGAGAAAAGAGGGGGAAATTTCTCCCATGACCCCTTCAGAAGTCAGTTGGAAGGAATAATGTCTGATCATGAATTGATCGATATTATTCCAAAAAATCGAAAATACACCTGAAATAACAGAAGGTTGGGACCAGGCAATATCATGGAGAGATTGGATAGAATTCTGGTCAACATCTCTCTCCTTTCTTCCTTTGCTGCGGGTCACACGAAAATTCTCAGCGCCATGGCCTCAGACCACTTCCCCATCCTCCTTACGATGGATTCCCATTCTCAGCTGGGGCCAATCCCGTTCAGGTACAATCCGCTGTGGAGAAATAACGCAGAGGTTGAAGCTATCATAGAAACCACTTGGAAACACCATGTAGAAGGCTCTCCTAGCCATATATGGGAAACTAAAATCAGAAACACAAGAAAAGCCCTCAAAGAATGGGCAAATGTCAGCTATCAAGAGCCAGAAAAAATCAAAAAAAGAATACAGCAAGACTTGGAGGAAGTCCAAAAACAAATTGAAGATCAAGGGCTTACCCACCAGCTAAAAAACAAGGAATGGGAAATACAGGGGCAGCTAATACACATCAAGAGAGTGGAAGAGACAAAGTGGAGGTTTAAATCAAGACAGCTTTGGCTAAAAGAAGGAGATAAAAACACTGCTTATTTCCATAAGCAAGCCACAGTTAGGAAGATAAGGAACAATGTAAATGCTATTATTGACAATGAAGGTAGCCAACATAACAATCAAGAATCCATCAAGAGGGCTGCCTCCCTTCACTTCAAAAATCTCCTCACCGAAAACCAAGAAGAAGCTGACTACTCTGAGCTATTGCAACATCTTCCGAAAGGTATTTCTCAAGAAGTGAACGACAGTCTAAATCGAGAAATAACAGATGAGGAAATCAGGAAAGCTATCTGGACCCTGCAATCGGACAAGTCTCCGGGCCCAGATGGTTTCCCAATCAACTTTTACAGGGATTATTGGCAGCTGATAAGAAAAGACCTTGTTAAGATGTTGAGAGGAATTCAAAGAAAAGGGAAAATGGGGGGTTCCACAAACTCAACTTTCCTTGCCCTCATTCCCAAGGAAAATCGACCCACATCCTTCTCCAGGTTTCGACCAATATCTCTGTGTAATTCCTCATATAAGATTTTTACGAAAATCATAGCTACTAGACTCCAGCCCCTCCTTCCATCCCTCATATCTGAGAATCAAGGGGGCTTCCTATCTAATAGGCAAATCCATGACACAATCACTTTGGTCCAAGAAGCCATCCACTCCAGCACCTCTAGGCAAGAGAAAGGTTTCGTCCTCAAGCTCGACTTAGCCAATGCCTTTGATCGGGTAAGACATTCCTTCTTGTTCACTGTCTTGAGGAAAATGGGATTCAATTCTGCCTTTATCAGCACCATTGCCGCCTGCATATCAGGACCTTGGATCTCGCCTCTGATTAATGGGCGACCTTGTGAAGCCTTCCAATCCACCAGAGGATTAAGGCAAGGCTGCCCTCTCTCCCCTTATCTTTTCATTCTTATGGCTGAATCCTTTAGCAGAGCTCTAGATCATAATAGAAGAGTTGGCCTCATCTCTAGCATCAAATTCGGGAATGGAGTCAAGAACATCAACCACTCCCAATTTGCTGATGACACTCTCTTGATTGGAGGAGCCTCCACTACCATTGCAAGGCGCTTTAAGACTCTCCTCGATCAATTTATGGAGTATTCAGGGGGAGCGGTCAACTTCCACAAAAGTTGCATCTATGGCTGGAAAATTTCCAACCACACTGCCCACAGCATCGCCAACATCTTTGGAGTTGCCTATAAAGCAAATTGGGACCACTTTATCTACCTTGGGATGCCGGTCAGTCTGGGCCCATTAAAAGCAGCAACTTGGAATGAAATCATAGACAAAGTCAAGAGGAAGGTATAGCAATGGGGAACTCAATGGCTCAATCCAGCAGGCAAGATAATTCTCCTCAAATTAGGTATATCCTCCTTACCTCTGTATAGATTTACTCTTTATCAAGCTCCTGCTAGTTTTCATCATAAGCTGGAAGTTGCCCTCCGGAATTTCTTATGGCAAGGACGTAAAAAAGAAAAAAACAGATTTAATTTGGTCAGCTGGAAAAGTGTAATCCAATCTCAAGACAGAGGTGGTCTGGGAATAAGGGCTCCCAAAATCCTAAATTTGGCATTCGGGATCAAAATGGCCTGGAGGTTAATCAATGAGCCAAAAGCTTGGTGGAAACAGGTCATAGAAAGCAAATACCTCAATGGCACTAGACAAAGACTTCTTGAAAATGACATTCCCAACAGAGACTCCACCAAAATTTGGCACCTCTGCAAGAAAGCATTCCCTTTCCTCAAACAAAATACTTCAAAGATCCCTGGAGGAGGGGACAGCATTAACTATGCCACTGATAAGATAATGGGTCTTCAGCCTCTAAATACTATTGAAGAAGCCATCCCCATCATACATCACCTCAATTGCAAAGGCATCCAAAGGCTAGACCAAATATCGAAATGGGATGCAGACACAAGTACCTGGACTAATTGGGAATTCCCAGCTACTCCTTCAGCCTTAGAAGCAAGCCTCAAAGCCCTCCAAGATAATCTTCAGAATAGAGCCCCCATAAAAAAAGGAGCAACAGACGGACTTCGATGGGACCCTACGGGTTCAAGTTACACCATCAAGTCTGGGCATCACTATATCTGCAATTGCACTTATCAGACCCCCATTTGGAACCATTGGCAAACAATTTGGAAATATGAGGCCATCCCCAAAATTAAATTCTTCACCTGGCTGTTGCTCAAAGGCAAAGTCCTCACAGCTGAAAACCTGAGAAAGAGAGGGATCAACGGTCCATCAAGATGTCCCAACTGTTGCTCAGCAGAGGAGACAATTCAACACTTGTTCCTTGACTACCCCTTCGCTAAGAGATGCTATATCAAATTATCATCCTTGGGCAATATAAATTGGCAACCCCAACAGAACATTCCAGAGACAATATACGAATGGAAAAAGAACTGCCCATGGAAAGACAAGAGGAGCAAGATTGTTAAAAGAATTTGGGCTATCATTCCTCATAATTTACTTTGGAGAATATGGCTTACAAGAAACAAAAAGATCTTTCAAAACAAAGAGAGCAATGTTCAAACGACATGCAATAAAGCCCACACCTTGGCACAAGAGGCAATTGCAGCAAAGTATAAAGGGAAAATCCAAGCAGCAGATTATTCAGTGGAAGAAAGAACAGTTATAAGACACATATTGGACTGGCCAGGACAACACCAGGCTACTCAGAGAACTGATAGACAACAGTAAGCACAAGTCAGGGAGTGGGAAATTAGACTACCCGCTCAGGAATACAAGACATGGATTCAGCGCAGTAATTGCCCAACATTATTCTTTGATGGAGCTTCAAATTCAAACCCAGGCCAAGCAGGAGCGGGAGGAGTTATACTAAATGAGTCTGGGGCTAACATCTGCAGCTATGAATGGAGCCTGGGAAGAAAAACAAACAACAATGCAGAGGCACTAGCCTTATATCAAGGACTAATACAGCTTAAAAGTATGGGTATCAGAAGGGCATTAGTTTTTGGGGACTCTGCAATCATTATTTGCCTTATGACCTACAATCAGCGATCCCCCAACAGTAATCTCCAACAACATATAGAGCGCATCAAACTCCTCCTCACTCACTTTGAGCACATCAAGTTCTATCACATTCTTCGCACGCTAAACATGGAAGCAGACAAGAGAGCGAATGATGCAGTAGGAAGGCAGGAAGGAATGCTAAGGCACAATAACAGAGAAAGTTTTCATCCCCTGCCATGATTCAGAACATTCAAAGTATTGCTCAATTTCGCTTGGTCAATCAAGTGTGCGAAGGGCATGGTCTACACAGACGCAGGACAAACTGCAGAGATTGCAGTATGCAAAATCAGCCAAATCTGATCCTCGATCGAGGTAATCACCTGACAAGGGGAAAAAAAACTCATATCAGCGCCGACAACAAGCTAAAAGATACAGCAAAAGAAGATCGCCTAATAGATTTGGGGCAGACCCTCACCATTCTCGTGACTCCGACTCCTGCTTGGAAATCTATTCACTGTCCGATCCAGTCTATAAATGTAACCATCAGCTACCATAGCGTCGCTCATCGTGATCAGAAGACTGTGATGCAACTTTAGTTTGGAGAAATCGCTCTTCCTCAGAGCCCCAGGAGGAACATCTCTCTGGTATTGCTTCCATACACTCAGCTCAGTCTTATATTAACTTCTGTTACTGTGATTTACAGGATCGTGCAAGTTTGGCTCAGCAAGGCGTCCCGTCTTGCAACTCCTTCACCTGCATATTCAGTGCCTTCCCCTCTTCGTTTCATCCCGGCTTTCTCAATTCTCCCCCTCTCGTCCCTCCTCTTTCTTAATCCCTCTCCCATCTCCCGCCTCTCGGATTCGTTCAACGAACTCTCCTCCTTCTCATCACCTCCATCCCCTCTCCTCTTCACCGCCTTCTCCTTTGATTCCCCCCTCTGTCCTAACCGCTTCTCTTCGGTCTTGTGCAGTGAGCCCCTTCCTATTTTCCCAATTGTAACGGTCGCTCTGAAAGCGGGAATCTCCTTCTCCCCTGCCAGCATCTTCAGAATCTGCCATAAAGACAGAGCATCCTGTAACGCTCACAATTCTCCCGCCCACCGCGCCTCTGTTCTCACCTACTTCCCTCTCCGCATCATTCCTTCTTCAATGGAGCGCAGTGAGGATTGTCTTCACTGTGCTGACCTGCAAGCTGAGTTGGAGGAAATAAGGACTCAGCAATCAATCTTAGATGACAAGCAAAAATTATTGGACGCCAGATTGGAAGAGCATGACAGGCGACTTGATGAGCAGAGCAGAAGAATCTTTGAACAGGACCGCATTAACATTGAAAAATATAAAGCAGAAATCCAGCTCTTCATGCACAAGGAAGCTTCCCTCCAAGAGTAATTCAGGCAGCTCCTCAACCACTGCGCCCATGCCGAAGAATCAATCTCCATTCTGAAATTCATGATGGAAAAGAAAAACGCCATTGCCACCAGCTCCTCCAGCATCAAGCAAGAAGCCAAAGATGACCAGCCGGAGGAATCAACAGCTAGACACATCGAGCACATCCTGATTGACTGAATGAACTATAAATGTATCTTTTTGTTATTCTCCTTTGTTAGAATCTATAGTAGCTCGGTTATAAATAGTAGCAAAAATAGCAAACTAAGGAACAAAGGGGTAGCCTCTTTTTGTAAACCCCTTGTTCTCCTTCAGTTTGCACACATTATGTACCAGAGGATTCGAAATCCCTGTTTTTTTTCAGAATATAATACATAGCAACCGAACCTTTCAAAAAAAACCATTGTTAAGTGTGTTTAGTCATATGATAGTTAATTATAGTTCAAATAGGAAATTTTAATCAAAATTTAGTAGAGATTTTTAAAAACTTGAGCTAAAGTTGTTTAATTTGTAGAATTCAAGTGCCTTAGGGGTTTTTCATGGTGCTAAATTTATTTATGCATTCAAAAATGTATTTTAAGTAACAAAAAATCACAATCTTGCTTGAAATTATATCACTAAATTGCAATGAAAAACCATTTACTCTATATGTTAGACTCTGCATATATATATATATAGTGGTGAATCATTGAGTCACTGAAGTATTCTAACTTTATGAAACCTACCTACCAATTCATATTATGACTCTAAGCTTAAACCTATCACACAGAATCTTACCTTACAACTGATGCTATAACTCTAACCTTAAATTGTAAGATTTTATTGGCACTTAAAATAAAGATCTTCTGGTGCATAGCAGATTGGATTTTCTGATGGGTATATCAGAAGAGATCACAATGTTTTTCTAAACTAATAAGCTTTTGTTAACTTATTCCCAAGATAAAATTTCAAAATTACAAAAAAAAATGTTCCAAATAGAAACTCTGAAGCCAATTTCAGAGGAATTTGAGAACATGAAACACCCCACCGCAAACGACAGATACTACTACTGTCTTATTCCTCAAAAGGAACATTAGCAAGAGTCAACATAACTTGACTTTGAACTAGTTACTTGTTACATAGAGACTAACTATGCTACATGATAAACTTCTTGATCTAGCTCACATAGGCTTCCATGTTCCTGTAAGAGGTTCCCACTTATTTCACTTCCATTCTTGCCACCTTCCATAACTCTTCTGCTCTTTTCATTTCTTTTCCTTCTCTTGCAAAAAGTCATTTACCTGCAATTTTCCAATCATCTATGTTGGGAGCCATGGTAGCACCTTCACAAAACCTGACTCCAACTATTCTGTTTCCTGAATCTATATTGTCTTTATCTCTGTCTCTAATTCTGGAAACCATGGTGTGGTAAAGAGCCCAATATTATTCTAAAACCAAAACCCTTCATTTAAAACAAGATCATAATCTTTTTTTCTATCAAAATAGACAATAAAAAAAACTTGGAACATAAATAAAGGTCGAGATTGGTTGTCAATATAAAAAAACATGATTCATTGATATAATGCTTCTGGTTTTGGAAAAAAAAACCATTAAATCTACATATAATCACTTTAATTGAATGATACAGAAAAGGGAGTTAACCTCTTCGGAATATTGATTTCCATGGCTGGGAATGCTCCACTGATCCACAGGGGAGCGGACTAGAGTCCAAGTCTGGAGACAGAATTAAAAAAATAAAGTACAGGGATGTGGGAGTGTATTCATATAATGTAATCCCAGTGTATATTTTCAACACAAACACCACAGAACGGTATCAAGCCACCCACAGCATGGCTCCAGAATCTGCATCAGTTCCAACACCACGGCCACTAGAATCCTTCCCACACCACAGCCACTAGAATCCTCCCCCACAATAGTTGCCAGAATATATTAAAAATGCAGGGGAAAAAGAACATTAAAAGTTATAAAAAATATTAAAAGATCTCTTGCCTTATTAATATCCGTAGACCATATTATATTTTAGTGAACATTACTCAGGTTCCAATTGAATGTTTTTTGGATCATGTGGCTGTTAACTGGTCACCGCTCCAAAGTGGATCACGGCAGTAAGATAATTATAGTAGTTGAGGAAATATTAGATGTCACCTTAAATTCTAAGGAATAGGTGCATATGAGGATGGATGTACCGCCCTGGGAGAGTTGGAGATGGTGCGACGGGCGCACGACGAGTTGAGTCGCCCCGAGCACGCGTCGGGCGACCTGGGCGGGTGCACACGGTGAGTTGGCGACCGGGCGGGCGCGCACAGTGAGGTGAACGACCGGGCGGAGTAAAATGGCGGACAACATGCACGGTGGATTGGCGACCGGGCGGGCGCGCGCACACGACAGACTAAACGACCGGGCAGAGGCATGACCGGGTGGAGACATGACCGAGCAGAGGCCGGTTGCATGATAGGCAGGCGCGCACGGGCAGCGTGCACGCGGGTGACTACGGGCAGACAGCGAAACGGTGGTGCGACGAAATGTGACAAAACATTATGCGGGCAGCGGAGTTTATACGCCATGTATAGAAGCGTTGAACATGGTGGAAGCCGACCCATGTGCGGATATTATGGGGATTGGCATGCGCTAGGATGGGGCGTTGGCCGAGGGGCTTCGCCCACCCAACCCATGCACTACGCACCATATAAACATACGCATGGACTTGGCATTTGAATCATTCATTCAATCAAGCATTCGCATCTCTTCTCTATGCACAAGGGGAGTAGTGCGCAACATGAGCGCATAGCTCATGCGCACTTGTGGAAAAGGCACAAAATTGTCTCTCGGATTTGTGGTTGAGGTGAACGGGTTGTGAAGCAGTTGAGCATGCAGAATTGTGCAGAAATATACCGAGCGTCTTGGTGTCCGTATGCGGCACCCGCTCAAGTATAATAGGTGTATATTCTCGGTTGTAAGGCAGGTAGCCTTGTTTATGTAAAATTGGCTAAGTGTTGGCTTGATTTTGCAAGCACACTAGCTTGTTGTATTATTGAAATTCTGATATAATATATATTGTCGGGCAGACTGTTCGGGAGTTGCCCCTGCCCTTTATATCATGCAATTGTTGTTTTATATTGCTGTGGATAATGATTAAGTATGGGTGGTCATTGATATAAAGGATTAATGCTTTTTACTTAGTTGAGAAACACAAACCAAGTACCGGTTGTAAATTAGGCGTAGTCCTAACACTTGAGTACTGTTAAAAAGAAAAAGTGGGGTGGTGCCGCACTCCGCCGGCATGGTTGAAAGACTAATGTAGGCCTGTGGGCGTGACAGGTGGTATCAAAGCATACACACCGAAGTGAAGGTGGTATCAAGCAGATATCCTGGTTGACAAAGGAGTGGCCGTGGAGACAGGTTCTTGCAGGGAAAGAGGTTGATGAAACACTCTAAGTGTGGCATCAAATACTTGGGTTGCAGGTGAAGCCGGTGCATGGTCGAAACTCGATTACAAAGGAAGAGAAGGTTAGCAATGGCTGAATCACAGGCCGGGTCTAATCGTAGTCCCGTGGACACTTTCGATTTGATGCAGAAAGTGGTGGAAAGGGTGGATTTCTTGGAGGCTCATTTTGGAGAAAAGTTTGACCTTGTGGTGGAAGAACAAAAGGAATTCTTGAAGATGAAGGATGAGCTCGATGAACTCCGAACTCAACATGAGTACACTGATTTGGTGTGTACACAACTCGAATACAAGGTCAAGGACGTTGAAGCTTTAAGGGACCAGGGTCTAGCAGAGATCATGAACTTGAAGAAAGCTCTTAACGAAGCCAGGGATGAAATAGCGGTGTTGAAGAAGGCCGTGAGGCATGGCTTAGGTGGAGGAGTGCCTCATGTGAAAGTCAAGGAACCGTATTCATTCGATGGTACAAGGAGTGCAAAAACACTTGGTAACTTCTTGTGGGACATGGAGCAATACTTGGAAAGATTGGGTCTATCTGATGATGAGACTAAGGTTAAAGTTGCTGCTCAATTCCTTATAAAAGATGCCAAGATGTGGTGGAAAAGAAGGATGGACCCGGTTGCAAATGGAAGTGCTACCGACATCACTTCTTGGGATGACATGAAAGGAGCCTTGTAGGCCCATTTTAGTCCTCAGGATGAAACATGGGAAGCTAGGATGAAGATTAAGTTTATAAAGCAAACTGGGAACCTTCAAACTTATCAAAGGGAGTTTGCAAGTGCAATCCTTGAGCTACCTGATATGGCGGAGAGAGACAAGGTATTCAATTTCATTATTGGATTGAAGCCTTGGGCACGCAATGAGGTGAAAAGACAAAGGATCGGGACACTTGAAGAAGCCTTTGTTGCAGTTGATAGGTTGATTGAGCACTATGATGAGACTTCTGATGATAGAAAGAAGAAGTTCGATAAACCGAAGGAGAAGAAGAAGGAAGAAACTTCGAAGCCTGATGATTTGAAGGGAAAGAAAGTCTTGAAGTGTTGGATTTATGCAGGGCCACATACGGTGAAGAATTGTCCCTCTAAACCGAAGTTGGCTGCCATAGCACAATCTAGTACGAAAGATGAAGGTGCTTCTGTGGGGATGATGCAGGTACTTAGCACTGCTGCTACTACAGAGGTGCTCTCTCAGAAGGATCCCGAGAGGAATCAGTTGGAGTATGTCCGGATGAAAGTGGGAGGTGCTGATATACTCGCTATGGTAGATAGTGGGGCTTCTCACAATTTCATGGGAGAAGATACTGCAAGGAAAGTTGGGCTAAAATATGTTCCTATCAAGGCACATATGAAGACGGTGAACTCTCCTCCGAATGAAGTTCTTGGTGTGGCTGAACAAGTGGACACTACACTTGGTGATTGGACCGGGAAGGTGGACTTCACCATTGTGAGGATTGATGACTATGAGGCCGTACTTGGGATGGAATTTATGAAGAAATATGATGCGATGATTGTTCCACACTTGAAGAAGTTGTACATCTATGATGGAAGGGAAGATGTACCCATAGGTGTTCCTACTTTTGGGATCACTAGGCTGAATCATGAAGTGGCAACAATGCAGGTGAGGAGTGATGAAGGCATGGATGATGTATGTAAGCGTTTATCCAAGGCAAAGACAAAACTTACTGAACAATCCTTGGTTATCAAGTCACTTTCAGATAGCATCTTGGACTTGACAAGAAGGCTAGAGGTGATCGAGGATGAGGAGGATGAAACATATATGAGACCGGGTGAGGACCGGGTTACTTACTTACAGAGGTTGGAGGTTGAAGATCCTGATAGATGGATCGAATTGATTAGTGAGGGGGAGCCTACAAGCTCTCACCCCTCTACATTTTCTTAGAGAGACAAGAAGATGGGGCTCATTGTTAGCTTCTCATGGCAGTGAGTCCCCTAAGCAATTGAGCAGGTTATGATGGTGCAGGGATGGCTTGGCATCAAGCATCATGACATGTTGCAGATGGATGGAGATTACTTCATGGACCTGAGCATGGATTACTTTGATGGAGTTCAGGATGTGGCAGATGTTTTGGGAAACAACTGATGATGACATGGGGATGTTCACTCTCATTGTTTGAGCGTGATGGTTGGACTGATCACCCGACTAGTTCAGACATGAGGTCGCGAAGTGTACAGAGATGTGTTGACATTGGGAGGAGTATCATGGCAATTGAGCACATGGAACACATGGAGCTATTGTGTTGATAAGGTCTCATGACAGAAGAGCACATTGGAGACATGATGGAGGAAGGTGTTTTCTCGAGACACTTGACTTGATGATGGAGTGTTCTCTTAAAGCACTTGACTTGACACTTGATAGTTGATGACATGATGGAGGACACATTGTTGTAGTGGATGTGTAGCTTGGTGTTGAAACGATCAACCTTTCGTGATGGAGAGCATCATGGAGACATTGTGGCAGTTGATCGATGGTCATGGACATCGATGACATACCTTGGTATGGGATATCTTGGTGGAAATTAGTCACTTGGATGAGACATGGTGGAGGTGCAGGCCTACATATGTTGCAGAGATGTTTTCCGTATGTGAGGGGAGTCGATATCATGGTTGATGCTTGGATTTGGGATGTTCTCAAGGATGACAACGACTTCAGGTGGAGGAGGATGTACCACCCTGGGAGATTTGGCGACGGTGCGACGGGCGCACGACGTGATGAGGTGCCTCGGGTACGCGCCGAGCAACTTGGATGGGAACGCACGATGGTTAGGCAGCCAGGCGGGCGCGCGTAGGCAGAAGCGCACGATGGCTGGGCGACCGAGCGGGCACGCGTAGGCAGGCACACCTGACGGATTAGACGACCGGGCGGAGTGCACAACCGGGCAGAGTGCATGATGACTGGACGGGCACGCACAATGGCGACCAAGTGGGCACGCATAGGCAAAGGCACATGAAGGGAAGCACCGGCGGGCGTGCACGGGCAGCGTGCACACCGGGCGACCTGCGGTGCGGGCGGACAACGAACAGCAAAGTGACGAACAACGACGAAAGATGATAAGTGTTATGCGTTGGCAATAGGTTTATACGTTAATTTTGATGGTGCTAAATGTGGGAGAGCCGACCTATGTATGGGCGCGTTGAGGGGTTGCGTGTGCAGGGTTGGGGCGTCCACCAAGGGGCTTCGCCCACCCCACCCACACATTACACTCCATATATATATGCGCATAAGACTTGGCATTTGGACATCAATTCGATCATCACTTCTCTTGCTCTACACACAAAGGGAGGAGGTGCAGCATGAGCGCATAGCTCATGCGCACTTGGTAAATTGCGTAGAAAAGTTAACTCTTGGTTTGTGCTTGAGGTGAACGAGTTGTGAAGGGTTGAACGTGCAGAATTGTGCAGAAATATACGAGTGCCTTGGTGGCCGTGTGTGGCACCCGCTCATGTATAAAAGGTGCAGATTCTCTATTGTAGCCAGGTTGCCTTGTATGTATAAATTTGGCTAAGTGTTGGCTTCATCTTGCAAGCACACTAGCTCATTGTACTGTTGAAATTCTAATATAATATATATTGTTGGGCAAACTGTTCGGGAGTTGCCCCTCCCCTTTATATTATGCAATTGTTGTTTTATATTGCTGTGGATAATGATTAAGTATGGGTGATCATTGATATAAAGGTTTAATGCTTTTTACTTGGTTGCAAAAAACAAACTAAGTATCGGTTGTGAATTAGGCGTAGTCCGCACACTTAAGTATTGTTAAAAAGAAAAAGTGGGGTGGTGCTACACCTCGCCGACACAGTTGGAAGACTACCGTAGGGTCGGGGGCGTGACACTGGGGATCCTAGTTACTGGTTTGGAAAATTTATCAACACCTGCAGGCTTTGGTGTAATGGAAAACCTCTTCATGGTATCAAAGCTATTTGAAGGCCACATCCATTGGTAATCCAAATCTAAAGCCAGTAGAACTGCATTCGACTATTGTTTGCTAGATCTACTGTTGCTGACTTTTTTTGGGTCGAGAACACTTGTTATGAAACCAGCTCAAAAAAGATAGAAAAGATAGATCAACGCCTTAGAATTCAGCCTCTTCGAGGGGGAAACCTCCTTTACATTACATAAATGAACAATTCTTGGATGATACAAATGAAGAGACCTCCTTTCTATATATAGGACTCTAAGGGGTCATAACATAATGAGAGTTGACATAACAATAATAATGTAAGGGCACAATAGTAACAATATGGGCACTACATGGGTACATCAATATAATAAGTGGTTTGTACTAATAACAATAAGGGGTGACACTAGTAGTATAGGGGCCTAACACCTACTAATTTAGATAGAAATGGATTACACTTCTATATATTTTGCCTATAATTGTTTATTTAAGAAATTTGATACAAAACTTACTAAATGGTATTAAAAGGTTTTTTAAGTGGCATAATGATTTGAATCATGTCTAGGAGCCATATAATATTTCCATATCAATTGTGATTCTCATTGGTTTTTATCATTTTTTTATTATAAAAATCAACATTTATCATTATGGCCTTTTTGAAAAAATAATAATGAACTATTTTATTTAAAATTCAGATGTTTTGTTCCAATTTTCTGGGTCATGGCCTTTCTCAATAAATGCTCTTGGATGCTTGTTAGATTGGAAAGTTCACTAGGTAAGGTGAACAAATATCTATTTCTTGGGCCAAATGTCAAAGACGTAAGTCAAGTTCACTTTGCAGATGATCTCCCTTCCCCAGAAGAAAAAAGGGACTCAGTGTTTAAAAAATCTGATGAAATTCCTAGATATCTTTCATATATCCTTAGGGTTTGAATATTCTATGGACCAAAAATATGCATATAACCAATGCTAATGAGATTCTAAATTAATTAGCATAAGTTGTTTGTAGATCATTTTAGGTGGATCTTTAAATTGTTGAGTATCCCTTTCTTTTTAGGCCTCAACAAAAGAGTTTTGGCAAGTTCTAATTCAATGAAATGAGAAAAAATTGACAAAATGGATTATGGAGCATATGTTCCTGGTAGTTAAACATCAAATTTATATGAATGTCCTAGCTTCTATGGATGTTTGTTATTATCTATGTTAGTGTTCCTTGGCTGATTTATATTATATTGGAAAAGGTTATGACATATTTTAAAATCTTAATCCTAATACATGTATTTCCATATAACAATGACATTTTCAAATACAAATCAATCTCTCAGATACATTTTGTATTTTTTTGGTAAATTATGTTAGGGTGGGTAGAATTTGTCATGCATAGATTCTCTTGAAATCTTGTACACACAACCTTAAATAACTATGCCTGAAATACCATCTATGTGAATGTCATATGATCACATGATGTGTCACCATTGGCATACCACCCAACAACACTGAATAATGCAAACTTCTAGCAATATTATACTCAATGTAATCCCTGTTCAACATTTTTTGTAAAATTATGGCTGATATGAAGAAATGAGTCCGGTAAAATTTTGATTTGTCTTATGAAAATGTCACTAACTATCTAGGTCTATTTTTTCTATTTTTGCAACCTATATACACCAAACATAAAAATGATATGTTATCGCCTGGTTTGACCTCAGGCTGAAAGAAGGCTATTCCCAGGGTAACCACAAACCATGCTTAACCTGGTAGCTAGCCCTACTAGGTTGGGAGAGGGCTCTCTCCTTTATGGATCTTAGTCAAAATGACTGGATCAGTTGGGATTTTAGGCTAGGTATAGTAGCTCAGAGGATTTTTATTGAATTTGTTGGTTTTTGTGGATCAAATGGAGCCAGCCAGTTTTGGGTCTAGGAAGTTAGGTCGAGATGCAGGGTGTTCTATGGGGCAAGGTAGGTATAAGATTTTTCACTTGAAATCTAGTGAGGTGGGATGTCTAAGACTGGTGAGGAGCTGAGGAGGGAATGTAAAGATCATGTATCCTTCTCAAACAACAGAAAACATAGAATACTGAATGGTTTCCCAAGGTAGAGCACTGTAAACAATGAATTCTACCTATCTATCTTGATATCATTCAATTAGAAGCAGTGAAATAGATTGTGGGATACATAAAACATGTGAAAAACTTATAAAAAAAGAAGAAACTATGCAAAAGCACCGTACCATAGGTGTCCCATAAAAATAGCTGCAACTCCTTTTAATTTCCTTGCCAAATTGCTTAAAAGGATGTATAATATTATTCAAACCATCCAAGTGAATCCAACCTCTATAAATGGCTAAGAAAATACATAATATAGCCATAAAAAAATTCATCTTGATACTCAGGGGTCAAATCAATGAGAAGAGAGGTTGTTTCAACCATTACCCAACAAAGAACTTGAATATAGGCAGTTAAACAACTTGCCTCTAAAAGAGGGGAAACTAATTCATTTGAGTCAAAACCACCTCTAACTAATGAATCTACCCTCTAACATTATTTTACCATTACATTTAAATTCCATTTCATCAATTAGATCAATGAAATCATCCATGAGGAGATAGAAAGTGAATTTACAGTGAAAACAAGTGAAATTTTAATTTTCTAGGCAAACTGGTCAAAAGCGCAGCGCCACTGGTCAAAAGTGCAGTGCCGCTTTCCACTTACTTTTGGAGGCCTTCCCCTTAACCAAATTGAGCCCATGATAGTTCATTGGAAATAACATCAAGTATAGTTTTTGGAACACCTCCAATTTTTGAATTTGGAGGTTGTGTGCCTTGTTAAAACATGAATCTCCCAAGATTGCTTTTGTGTGTCCAAAAAGAGGTAGAAAGGTCATTTTTTGGTAGTTTTTGGACGTTTCGGTGAACCAGATCTCCTCCAAAACTTTTGAAAATTTCCAGGGTGCATGTCCTCATCATCTTCAATACAAAAATGCAAATCCTTTCTCCATTTGATGCTCCAGGAGAGAGCGCAGTGCTGATGGCGCTGCACTTCTGGGCCAACTTTCTGTGTTGAAAATTTCAAAATTTCAAAAATGCAAAAAATCTCCAAAACTTGGCCAAATTTGTCATGGGACACCACCATCATTTGCTTTTATGGGCAAGTGAGGCTTCAACTAATATTTCAACTTATCTTGCTCCTTTTTTTCTCTTTAAAGCCTTCCTCAACCTAGCTTTAATCTTCTTGATCCTCATGTTATAGATTTTGTTGTGGGTCCTATAATGATAGGCCATGTGGCGGAGCATCTTCTTATCCTTGTTGGACTTCTCAATCAACCTTTCAAGATGAATGCTGACCCTCTCAAGATATGTTTCCTTATCATTCTCAATTTCTCACTCAATAGGGGTAAATGGGACATTAGCTTCTTCTGTGAGTATCGTTTAGGGAACAATAAAAAATGGATAAGATAGGAAAACACAAGTGGAGTGAGGAAAACTAGGGTTTTGAATTTGGGAGTGAAAAACACCAAAAATTGACAAGTAAAACCATAAAACACAAGGGATGAAAGATATACTTACTTGCAAGAGAGGAAAATTGGATGATTTAAGGTGAATTTTGCAATTTGGAATGATTTGAGGCTCTACTAGGAAAAGCGTAGGGGAACCTATAGGAACGCAGCGCCTTTGTAAATATGCACTGGAAAATGTTGCTAGAAGTGCAACACCACCTTGAAAGCACAACGCCTTCCTCAGAAGTGCAACGTTGGCCAAAATTTTGAAAAAACACAACAACTTCACGGTTTGTGCTCAATGATAGTTGAAACTCGACCTTTGGTCTCCTTATGGAACTTTGATCTTCAACAATAATACAATTGGATGAAGAATAGCAGGATGGCTTTATATAGCTTCACCTTTTTATTTTTTGTTTATGAAAACCTACTTTTATAATGTCTATATGTCTTTTACAATGCTTTGTTTTTCATGCCTGCTTTCTTTTCTTTGGTAGGTGGACTGATGCTCAGAACCATTTGATTTTGTAGTAGCAAGTACTTGGTAGCATCACAAGCTTTAGTAGGATCTTTGAGAACCAATATTACATATAGAAACAGTAAAATTACGTCATGAAAAAATGGATGAAATACAATAATACTTTATTTTCACTTCAAAACAAGTTTTGAGGTGAGAATTACATTTAGCTTCTCAATTGATAAATTATAACTTTAACAATGATGATTAGTTTCCTTATATCCTTGTTGATCATTATTGGCATGAAATAGCTGACTTTGACCATGATAAAACCCTAAAACCTAAAGACACCAAACCCTAAGACCTAATGAAATGAATTGCAAAGTGAACATGAGCCATGACTAAAATATATGAAAGAGGATCCACAAGTATAGATCATGAGGGAAAAATTTGAATAAAACCCTACCATCAGTAAATCCATGACCTAATGGAATGCAAACTCATCAGTATGGGACTCCTACTATGAACTGAAAAAGAGTAGATTTTTATCGCTGATGGTAGTTGAAGACATTGACACTAACATTGGTTCCAATGCTGATGGTAGCTCCTTGGAGGTGCCAATAACACCGTAGACCTGGTAGCCTTATCCATTGGGCATGGTGTCAAAAACTCAAACTAAAATGCATGATTGAAAACTGACGACTTGGCGACACAAACTGACTTTTACTCAACTAAAAATCGACTTGATAATAAAACACAATTGGAAAACTAGAAAAGACGTTTGAAGTGGAGCTTATTCAGTAAAACCTACTCTAAATGTTTCATTCATCACCTAATCAAGTGAGATGAAACAACCAATGCAACCAAGTAAGAATTCTAACTGCTATTTGAATTCTTCGCAAGTGCTTTCTTATGAATAACAAGAGAGAACTACTAAAATGGAACTCCCATGAAAACTTGTAAATAGATCCATTGAATAATAAGGATTCTCTACACGACTCCAAAAATACTACATAAGGATCTTGAAATTCATGTGCAGTGGGGATTAGCTCATCCAATGGATTACATTTCTTCTCCTCATACCATGAATACAAACTTTCATCTCAGCTTTGTGACGAGATTCCTACTGAAAATGACAAAGAAACCGATTGCCAGATCAAGTTTGTATCAATACTTTTTTCAAGCTCACAATTAGCTAATGGAGAAGGACTTTGACTGCAGACATCATCCAACACATAAGCTATTGGATTGTGAAAAACTTGAAAAGATTGCTGCAACCCATTTTCTATTGGTTCTAATGAGATTGCATGATTTTATACAGGCTTCTCATCCTTTATTGAAGATATACTATGCAAATTTCCTTTCAAAAACTGAAATGATTCAAAACAGAATGGTATGGATTCATCTTGCATCATTTGATCATATGTTCCAGCTTCCAAGTCTTCATCTACAACTTGACAATAAATGGCATTCAGGTGCTGCAGATCTATATATGAGAAGTCTTGAACAAGGATTTCATTGCCCTCAAGAGGGTCTAGATCAAAACTTATCGATGGTTGATTTCTGATTGCATGAAAATTGTCTCTGATGAACTGAAATGAAGTAAAACAAAAAGGCAAAGATCCTTCACTTACATCAAATTTTGCAGCACTTTCCTCCTCACTTCCATAGCTAATATGTAACGGCTAATGACTGTATTCAAGCTGCTAAAAGTGAACTTCCTCCTCCCGCAAACCATCTGCTTATTTTTCTGCAAGAAAAGCTTCTGTTTGGAGAACATAATCATCATCATACTGATCAAGCTTAGGGAAATCATTAGAAAAAAACACATCATCAAGAATACATCTCATATCAACAGATCTCTCTTCTCCAAGATGATCTATAAAATAATCATTATCTAATCTATGACACGTGGGATAAGAAAGAAAATGTTTTGGATCTGCCACTTTCTTTTCTTCAATCAACGAGCCATGGTCTTGAACATCATATTCATTCCTTGTGATGATATTTTGCATCATCTCTTCCACTGCACTTACAAAAATGTTGAGCTTTACCTCTAAATATGTCGATTCCTTTGGATGTATGTTCTTCATCTCTTCTTCCTTCAAATTTTCCCTTCTAACGAGTAGATTAGCCTCTACATCTACTGCACTATGTTTCATCTCTTCAAGTGTTTCAAGGTTCCTTTTCCTTAGCTAAAACTCCATTTCCAGATCAAAGGCTTCTGGGTAGTGTAATAGAGCAGATCCAGGAGGAGTTCCTATATTAACAGGCATCGAAAATTAGACTTGGTTAAACCTGGAAGAAAACTATTGTACTCTCTCCCCTAGCAGTATCTTTAGTTGGTTATATTCTTCTAGAATCAACAAAGGGTTCTGTCTCGCCACCCACTTGAGAAGGAAAACTTTGACGAACTGCTGGAAATCTGAGATGCTCACATCATGTAGGGTTTTGAATCAGCTCTTAACTTTGCCTTGCAAAGAAAGAGCAAAAAACATAATACTAACATCCTCCTCATCAACTTCAAAAAGGTCAAGAAAAGACTCAAAATTCAATACATGTCTCTTAGCAGTGATGTTGTCACATTCACCACCAAATCTTGGTAGATATAGGTAATGATTTTTATGGAAAGCATGAGTTATAGGAGGTAAGATGAGTGGTTTGTATCGATTTGAAATTTTACAAGGTATAGGAGTATATACAAAAGGTGTAGAATGTCTTCATCTCTTGAGGCTCATCAATTTGAAGACGACCATCATAAGATTCAGAAGAAGGGTCTTGATCAAGATCAAAGGTGTGCAAATATTTCATATTCACAATCTAAGATATTTTCTCAAATATAGTATACTTCGTAAAGCCTTCTTGACATTTTTGGGAAAAGAGAAGAAATTATTTATAACAAAGAGCATAATCTCTTGGATGAATTCCAACTTGAATACCTGATCCTTCCATATTGCCTTTTCGTGTTTCTACTGGACATGTTCATCCTCCAGTGCAGTCCCTGGTTTGATCTCAAAACTGATTTAGAGTTGCCACGTGAATGATTTCAACCTTCCAGTGTCGGATCGTTGTCCACCATCAACAATAAAATCTAAACTTGGTAAATTTTGCTGAGGAACATAAAACTATGTCCTGAGTATGGTGGCCACTATGTTATCACCTGGTTTGACCTCAAGCTGAAAGAAGGCTATTCCTAAGGTAACCACAAAGTGCACTTAACCTAGTAGCTAGCCCTACTAGGTTGAGAGAGGGATCTCTACTTTATGGACCTCAGTCATAATGAATGGATCAGATGGGATTTTAGGCTAGATATAGTAGCTTAGAGGATTTTGATTGAATTTGCTGGTTTTTGTGGATAAAAAATGAGCCAGGCAGTTTTGGGTCTAGGAAGATAGGTCGAGATGCATAATGTTCTATGGGGAAAGGTAAGTATAGGCTTTGGCACTTGTAATCCAGTGAGGTGGGATGTCTAAGACTGGTGAGGAGCTGAGGAGGGAATGTAAAGATCGTGTATCCTTGTCAAACAGTAGAAAACATAGACTACTGAATGGTTTCCCAAGGTAGATCATTGTAAACAATGAATTCTACCTATTTATCTTGATATCATTTAGTTAGAAGTAGTGACATAGATTGTGGCATATAGAAAACATGTGAAAAACTGATAACAAAAGAAGAAACTATGTAAAATCACCATACCATAGGTATCCCATAAAAATAGATGCAACTCATTTTAATTTCCTTGCCAAAATTCTTACAATGATGTATAATATTGTTTAGAGCATCCAAGTGAATCCAAACTATATAAATTACTAATAAAATACATAATATAGGCATCAAAAAATTCATCCTGACATTCAAGTGTCAAATCCATTAGAAGAGGGGTTGTTTCAACCATTTCTCAACAAAGAACTGGAATATAGGGAGTCAAACAACTTGCCTCTAAAAGAGGGGAAATTGATTCATTTGACTCAAAACCACCTCTAACTAATGAATCTACCCTCTAACACTATTTTACCATTACATTTGCATGGCATGTCATCAATTACATCAGTGAAATCATCTCTGAGGAGAGAGAAAGTGAATTTACAGTGAAAATAGGTGAAATTTTGATTTTTTGGGCAAACTAGTCAAAAGCGCAGTGCCACTGGTCAAAAGTGTAGCACTACTTTCCAACTACTTTTATAGGGCTTCCCCTTAACCAAATTGAGCCCATGATAGCTCATTTGAAAGGTATTCAAGTCTAGTTTTTGGAATACCTATAATTTTTGAATTTGGAGGTCATTTTCCCCCTCAAAATATGAATCACCTAGGACTGCTTCTGTGTGTCAAAAGAGGCAGAAAGGTCATTTTTTGGTAGTTTTTGGACCTTTTGGTGGACTAGATCTCCTCCAAAATTCTGAAAAATTCTAAGGTGTATGTCCTCATCATCTTGAATCCAAATGTGCAAACCTTTTCTCCATCTGATGCTCCAGGAAAAAGTGCAACGCCTACACTAGTTTTTTGTGTTGAAAATTTCAAAATTTGAAAAATGAAAAAAATATCAAAAACTTTCCCAAATTTGGCATGGGACACAACCATTAGCTGCTTTAATGGGCTAGATAGGCTTCAACTAATATTTTCAACTTATCTTGCTTTTTTTTTTAATCTTTAAATCCTTCCTCAACCTAGCTTTAAGCTTCCTGAGCCTCATGTTACAGATTTTGTTGCGGGTCATGTAATGATAGGCCGTGTGGTGGAGCATCTTCTTATCCCTATTGGCCTTCTCAATCTTCCCTTCAAGATGCATGTTGACCCTCTCAAGCAATGTTTCCCTATCATTCTCAATTTCTCGCTCAATAGGGGTCAATGGAACATTTGCTTCTTCGATAATTTCCCTATTGGCTTTAACTATCTTTAGCTCCATGAGGACTTGTTTGTCACTTAACTGCTTGTTTTCCTGTTCCAAATATTTGATGATGAACTTATCTCTCTCTAAATTGTTCGTCAAGGTTTGTGCTTGAGCTTCTCTCTCTTGAATGATAATTTCCTTGACAGTTTCTTCATCCTGAGATTCCAAGTCAATGATGTCAACTCCATCATGAGTAAAATGTTGTTGTGGCTCCTCATGCTCAATGAGATCAAAATATATTTCCTCCTCATCACCAATATCTTCCTCCTGCACCTTTTCCTTTCCTTTGTTCAACTGCTCAACCTATACCTGTTTTGTTGATGACGAAGGTAAAGCCCCTTCCACACCTTGTGGAGCAACCATTTGCCTGTAGAATAATGACGAAGGCAAGGAAAATCTTGTAACTCTCTCAAACTAGTGGGCTCCTCTCTGATAATTTTTCCTCCTTTATGAGGCTTCCTTTGTTGTATGTTTCTCTCCCTAGAGCTGTCACTAAATGTATCTTCCTCATACTCATAATCATTGTCTCTTTCCATTGTTTTGCTTTGGTTTTGAACAATTTGGTTGTATATGGATGGTTTCTGGATAATAGTGTGGAAATAGGGTGGAGAAATGGAATGGGAAGAGTGTATGGAGGAGGGAGTAAGAATATATGTGTGAACACAGTTTAGGGATGTGAGTAGGGTTTAGGAAACAATAGAAAATGGATAAGATAGGAAAACACCAGCGGAGTGAGGAAAACTAGGGTTTTAAATTTGGGAGTGAAAAATGCCAAAACTTGACAAGTAAAATCCTAAACCAAAAGGGATGACTAATATACTTCCTTTCAGGAGAGGAAAATTTGATGATTTGAGGTGAATTTGGCACTTTAGAGTGATTTGAGGCTCTGCCGAGTAAAGCAAAACACCACCTATAGCAGTGCGGCACCTTTGTAAATTTGCACTGGAAATCACTGCTAGAAGTGTAGTGCCACACCTTGAAAGCACAACACCTTCCTCATAAGTGTAGGGCCAGCCAAAATCTTGAAAAAACGCAGCAACTTCACTATTTTTCCTCAATGACACTTGAGACTTGACCTTTGATCTCCTTGTGGCAATTTTATCTTCAAGAATAACACAATGGGATGAAAAATAGGAGGATGAATTTATATAGCTTCACCTTTTTGATTTTCTGTTTATGAAAAGCCACTTTTATCATGTCTATATGTCTTTTACAATGCTCTATTTTTCATGCTTGCTTTCTTTACTTTGGTAGGTGGACTCATGCTCAGAACCATTTGATTTTGTAGTGGCAGGTACTTGGCAACATCACAAGCTTTAGGAGGATCTCTGAGAACAAATATTACATATAGAAACAATAAAATTACATAATGAAGAAAAAGATAAAAAACAATAATACTCTATTTTCACCTCAAAACAAGTTTTGAGGTGAGAACTACATTCAACTTCTCAATTGATAAATTATGACTTTAACAATGATTATTAGTTTCCTCATATCCTTTCTGATCATTATTGGCATGAAATAACTGACTTTGACCATGATAAAACCCTAAAACCTAAAGACACCAAACCCTAAGACCTAATGAAATGAATTGCAAAGTGAACATGAGCCATGACTAAAATATATGAAAGAATATTAGTAAGTATAGATCATGAGGGAAACATTTGAAGAAAACCTTACCATCAGTGAATGCATGACCTAATGGAATGAAAAAGTGCAAATTTTGATCACTGATGGCAGTTGAAAACATTGACGCTAACAATGGCTCCAATGGGGATGGTATCTCCTTGGAGGTGTCAAGAACACCGTAGACATGGTAGACTTATCCATTGGGCATGGAGTAAAAAACTCAAACTAAAATGTATGATTGAAAACTGATGACTTGATGACACAAAATGACTTTTACTCAACTAAAAACTGACTCGGTACTAAAACACAACTGGCAAACTGGAAAAGATGCTTGAAGTAGAGCTTATTCAATAAAACCTACTCTAACTATTTCATTCATCCCTTGATCAAGTGAAATGAAACAACCAATGCAACCAAGTAAGCATTCTGACTGCTATTTGAATTCACAAGTGCTTTCTTATGAACAATAAGAGAGAACTACTAAAAGGTAACTCCCATGAAAACTTGTAAACAGATCTGTTGAAAAATATGGATTCTCTATCCAACTCCAAAAATACTACATAACAATTTTGAAATTCGTGTGCACTGGCGCTTATCTCATCCAATGGATTACTTTTCTTCTCCTCATACCATGACTGGAAACTTTCATTTGAGTTTTGTGATGAGACTCCTGCTGAAAATGACAAAGAAACCGGCTGCTGGATCAAGTTTGTATCAATACTTCTTTCAAGCTCACAGTTAGCTAATGGAGAAGGACTTTGATTGCAGACATCACCCAAAGCATCAGCTATTGGATTGTGAAAAACTTGAAAATACTATTGGAACCCATTTTCTATTGGTTCTAATGAGATTTCATGATTTTCTACAGGATTCTCATCCTTTATTGAAGATATAATATGCAAATTTCCCTTCAAAAATTGAAATGATTCAAAACATAATGGTATGGATTCATCTTGCATCATTTGATCATATGTTCCAACTTCCAAGTCTTCATCTAAAATTTGAGAATCAATGGCATTCGAGGGCTACAAATCTATATATGATAAGTCTTGAACAAGGATTTCATTTCCCTCAAGATGGTCTGGATCAAAACTTATCGACGGTTGATTTATGATTGCATGAAAGTTCTCTATGATGAACTGATATGAAGTAAAACAAAAAGGAAAAGATCCTTGAGTTACTTCAAATTTTGTTGCACCTTGCTCCTCACTTCCATAGCTGATATTTAACGGCTGATCACTGTATTCGAGCTCTGAATGTGAACTTCCTCCTTCCACAAACCATCTGCTGACTTGTCTGCAAGACAAGCTTTTGTTTGGAGAACATAATCATCATCATATTGATCAAACTTAGGGAAATCATCAGAATAAAACACATCATCAAGCATACATGTCATATTAATAGATCTCTCTTCTCTAAGATGATATATAAAACAATCATTATCAGATCTACGACAACTGGGATAAGAAAGAAAATGTTTTGGATCTACAACTTGTTTTTCTTCAATTAGCGAGTCATGGTCTTTGTTGGGTCCCTATAATACTAGTGATTACCCCATTACTATTGTAGTTGTACCCCTTATTAATATTGTTGTGCCCTATTATCCCCATATTGTTATTACTGTGCCCCATAGAATCCCTCTATTGTTATTTTTGTGGCTCTATATTATTATTGTTAGGTCGGCTAGGTTATATTGTGACTCCTTAGACTCCTATATATAGAAACGAGGTTTCTTCATTTGAATCATCCAAGAATTGTTCATTTATGTAATGTAAAGGAGCTTGCCCCCTTGAAGAGGCCGAATTCTAAGGCGTTGATCTATATTTTCTATCTTTTCTTGAGCTGGTTTCATAACATTTGGTATCAGAGCTTTGGATTCTAGGGTTTCGCTACTCCGAATAGGTCATTGTGGCATTTTCGCTATAACTTTTTTTCTGCGACATTTCAAAAGCTAAAAAAAAAACCATTTGAGAATAAATCGCGCTGAACCTCGGATCCGAATTTCAGAGCTTTTCACGCAATATTTGCGGAGATATGATCTGCGGAAGTTGGTCCTTTTGGTAGAATCAACCAACACTATTACCTTTTTCTTCTTGATTTGTCCTTCTATCTTGATGGTTTGAGGAGTGGTAATTCCATCCAATGCATTACAAGATCAGGGTTGGTAGAGGAAGAGATGGAGTGGTAATTCCAGCCTATGATGGTTTAAGGAGTGGTGATCTTTTGATTCATTCCTTGTGGTGATATTTTGCCTCATCTCTTCCACTCCACTTACCCAAATGTCGAGCTTAACCTTTCAAGATGTCGATTCCTTTGGATGTATGTTCTTCATCTCTTCTTCCTTCAACTTTTCCCTTCTGATTAGAAGATTAGCCTCTACATCTACTGCATTGTTTTGCATCTCTTCAAGTGTTTCAAGGTTCCTTTCTCTCAACTAAAACTCCATTTCTAGATCAAAGGCTTCCGGGTAGTGCAAGAGAGTGGATCTAGGAGGAGGTCTTATATTAACAGGCATCGAAAAATAGACTTGGTTAAACCTAGTAGAAAGTTGTTGTACTGTCTCCCCTAAGAGTCTTTTCAGTTGGTTACACTCTTCTAGAATCAAGAAAGGTTTATGTTTGACGACCCACTTGTCTAGGAAAACTTTGACGAACTGCAGGAAATTTGAGATGCTCGGATCAGGTAGGGTTTTGAACTAGCTCTTGAATTTTCCTTGCAAAGAAAGAGTAAAAAGACTAATCTTGACATCCTCCTCATCAACTTCAAAAAGGTCAAGAAAAGACTCAAATTTCAATACATGTCTCTCAACAGTGATGTTGTCACATTCACCATCACATCTTGGTAGATATAGATAATGTTTTTTAGGGAAAGCATGGGTTATAAGAGGTAAGTTGAGTGGTTTGTATCAATCCAGAATTTTACAAGGTATAGGAGTATATACAAAAGGTGTAGAATTAGTATTTGTCTCTTGAGGCTCATCAGCTTGAAGACAGTCATCATAATATTCAGAAGAAGGGTCTTGATCAAGATCAAAGGCATGCGAATATTTCATATTCACAATCTTCAAAGATAAAGAATCAAATGCAGGTCTAGGATCATTTCTCAAATATAGTATACTTCATAAAGCCTTCTTGGCATGCTCGGGAAAAGAGAAGAAATAATTTATAACAAAGAACATAATGTCTTGTATGAAATTCCAACTTGAATACCTAATATTTCCATATTATCCTTTCATGTTTCTACTTGTCAGGTTCATCGTCCAGTGGAGTCCTTGGATCTGATCTTGAAACTGATTTAGAGTTGCCAGGTGAATGATTTTAGCCTTTCGATGTCTGATCATTGTCCACCATCAACAATTAGGTCTAAACTTGATACATTTTGCCGAGGAACATAAAAATATGTCTCTAGTATGGTGGCCACTCTATTATCACCTAGTTTGACCTCAAGCTAAAAGAAGGCTATTCCTACGGTAAACACAAACCATGCTTAACCTTGTAGTTAGCCCTACTAGGTCAGGAGAGGGCTCTCTCATTTATGGATCTTAGTCAAAATGATTGGATCAGATGGGATTTTAGGCTAGGTATAGTATCTCAAAGGATTTTGATTGAATTTGTTGGTTTTTGTGGATCAAATGAGGCTAGGCAATTTTGGGTTTGGGAAATTAGGTTGAGATGCAGGGTGTTCTATGGGGTAAGGTAGGTATAGGTGTTGGATCTTGAAATCTAGTGATGTGGGATGTCTAGGACTGGTGAGGAGCTTAGGAAGGCATGTAAAGATCATGTATCCTTCTCAAACAATAGAAAACATAGAATACTAAATGGTTTCCCAAGGTAGAGCACTATAAACAATTAATTCTACCTATCTATCTTGATATCATTCAGTTAGAAGCAGTGAAATAGATTGTGGCATACATAAAACATGTGAAAAACTTATAACAAAAGAAGAAACTATGCAAAAGCACCATCCCATAGGTATCCCATAAAAATAGTTGCAACTCCTTTTAATTTCCTTGCCAAACTGCTTACATTGATGTATAATATTGTTCAGAGCATCCAAGTGAATCCAACCTCTACAAATGACTAAGAAAATACATAATATAGGCATAAAATGATTCATCCTGACATTCAGGGGTCAAATCCATGAGAAGAGGGGTTGTTTCAACCATTTCCCAACAAAGAACTAGAATATAGGGAGTCAAACAACTTGCCTCTAAAAGAGGGAAAACTGATTCATTTAACTCAAAACCACCTCTAACTAATGAATCTAGCCTCTAAAACTATTTTACCATTAATTTTACATGCCATGTCATTGATTAGATCAGTGAAATCATCCATGAGGAGAGAGAACATCAATTTATAGTGAAAACAAGCGAAATTTTGATTTTTTTTGGCAAATTGGTCAAAAGTGCAGTGCCACTGGTCAAAAATGTAGTGCCTCTTTCCACATGCATTTGGAGGCCTTCCCCTTAACCAAAGGGAGCCCATGATAGCTCATTGGAAAGGCCTTCAAGTCTAGCTTCTGGAACGCCTAGAATTTTTTAATTTGGAGGTCATTTTCCCCCTCAAATCATGAATCTTCCTAGACTACTTCTGTGTGTCCAAAAAGAGGCAGAAAGGTCTTTTTTGGTAGTTTTTCGACATTTTGGTGGACCATATCTCCTCCAAAACTTCTAAAAATTTCTAGGGTGTATGTCCTCATCATCCTGAATCCAAAAAATGCAAACCTTTTCTCCATCTGATGCTCCAAGAAAAAGCCTTCTCGGCCAGTTTTTTGTGTTCAAATTTTCAAAATGCAAAAATTCTCCAAAACTTGCCAAAATTTTGCATGGGACACCAACATCAGCTTCTTTGATGGGAGAGTGAGGCTTCAGCTAATATTTTCAACTTATCTTGCTCCTTTTTTCTCTTTAAAGCCTTCCTCAACCTAGCTTTAAGCTTCCTGATCCTCATGTTACAGATTTTGTTGCAGGTCATGTAATGATAGGCCATGTGGCAGAGCATCTTCTTATCCCTACTGGCCTTCTCAATCAGCCCTTCAGGTTGTATGTTGACCCTCTCAAGCCATGTTTCCCTATCATTATCAATTTCTCGCTCAATAGGGGTCAATGGGACATTAGTTTCTTCGATAATTTGCTTGTTTGCTTTGACTATCTCCAGCTCCATGAGGACTTGTTTGTCACTCAGCTGCTTATTTTCCTATTCCAAATATTTGATGATGAACTTGGCTCTCTCTAAGTTGTCCGCCAAGGATTGTATTTGAGATTTTCTCTCTTGAATGATATGTCCTCGACAGTTTCTTCATCCTAAGCTTCCAAGTCAATGATGTCAACTCCATGATGAGTAAAGTGTTGTTGTGGCTTCTCATGCTCAATGAGATCAAAATATCTTTCCTCCTCATCCCCAAGATCTTCCTCCTGCACTTTTTCCTTGCCTTTACTCAACTGCTCAACCTATACCTGCTTTTTCGATGAAAAAGGAAAAGCCCCTTCCACACCTTGTGGAGAAAACATTTTGCTATGAACTGATGACGAAAGCAAGGCCCCTTCTACACCTTGCGGAGCAAGCACTTTCCTAGAAGCTACAAAAGTCTCCTTGTGCCTCTTTAATATCTTAAAATACAACAACACCTTACCAATTTTGGTTTCCTTAGCCTCCTCCCTTGTTTCTCCATGGCTAGAAAGCCCACCTTCTTCTTGATGCATTGGTGAAGGGATCTGTAGGCCTTTGAACATCTCATGAGTAATGAAAGTCTCCCATGGAAAGTTGAGAAGGCTAAGTTGGTGTAGAACAATGATTTTAATCAAAGAGTAATGGTATATGATGTTCAATTGCTTGGGGTATGATTTCCTCTGTACAATATGTGCCATTTTCTCAATGTTTCTAAACATGAATTAAGGGAGATTTAACATCTTTAGTCTAGTGAAATGCATGAGG
This sequence comes from Pinus taeda, assembly GCA_000404065.3. Classification (NCBI taxonomy): domain Eukaryota; kingdom Viridiplantae; phylum Streptophyta; class Pinopsida; order Pinales; family Pinaceae; genus Pinus; species Pinus taeda. The sequence goes on from APFE031228040.1 coordinate 91,597, forward strand.
AGTCTAATGTGGTAGGCATACAACCGGGAGAACCTACCTTCACAAGTGAAGTACATGATAATAATCTTCATCAGATGAGCATACCTGTTTTCCAAAAACTTAAAGGGGAATAATATCTCCACTTGATTTTTCTATTTAGCCTTGATGTAAGGCTCATAGTAGTCCTCATCAAAGTCTTGACCTTTATACCATTTTTCACCCACATCTAGAATTCATATAGCATTTGAGATGACAGCTGATGATATGGTAATGGTTACTCCAGCAAGTGTTACTTCATTATTGTTCAAATGAGTCACAAATAATCTGGCCAACTCATGGTGAAACTGGACTATTTCTACCAATTCAAAAAATTCATAGCATGCCTAGTGTCTAAAACAAGAAATTGAAAGAGGGCAAGCTTGTAACTCTCTCAAACTAGTGGGCTCCTCTCTAATAATTTTTTCTCCCTTATGAGGCTTCCTTTGTTGTATGTTTGTCTCCATGGAGCTGTCACTAAATGTCTCTTCCTCATACTCATAATCACTATCTCTTTCCATTGCTTTCCTTCGGTTTTGAACAATGTGGCTGTATATGGATGGTTTGTGGATAATAGTGTGCAAATAGGGTGGAGGAATGGAATGGATAGAGTGTATGGAGGAGGAAGAGTAAAAATATATGTGTGAACAAGGTTTAGGGATGTGATTAGGGTTTAGGGAACAATAGAAAATGGATAATATAGGAAAACACCAGTGAAGTGAGGAAAACTAGGGTTTTGAATTTGCGAGTGAAAAACACAAAAACTTGACAAGTAAAACCCTAAACCACAAGGGATGACTGACATAATTACTTGCAAGAGAGAAAAATTGGATGATTTCAGGTCAATTTGGAAATTTGGAGTGATTTGAGGCTCTGCTAGGCAAGGCACAATGCCACCTACAGGAGTGCAATAACTTTGTAAATTTACACTGGAAAATGCTGCTAGAAGCGTAGCACCATGTTGAAAGTGCAACGCCTTCCTCAGAAGTGCAGTGTCGGCCAAAATCTTGAAAAAACGTGGAAACTTCACTGTTTTTGCTCAATGACACTTGAAACTCAACCTTTGATCTCCTTATGGAACTTTGATCTTCAACAATAACACGATGGGATGAAAAATAGGAGGATGGCTTTATAGAGCTTCACCTTTTTTATTTTTGTTTATGAAAACCCACTTTTATAATCTCTATATGTCTTTTACAATGCTCTTTTTTTCATGCTTGCTTTCTTTGCTTTGATAAGTGGATTGATGCTTAGAACCATTTGATTTTGAAGTGGCAGGTACTTGGCAACATCACAAGCTTTAGGAGGAGCTTTGAGAACAAATATTACATATAGAAACAATAAAATTACATCATGAAAAAAAGATAAAAAACAATCATACTCTGCTTTCACCTCAAAACAAGTTTTGAGGTGAGAACTACATTCAGCTTCTCAAGTGATAAATTATGACTCTAACAATGATTATTAGTTTCCTCATATCCTTTCTGATCATTATTGGCATGAAATAACTAACTTTGACCATGATCAAACCCTAAAACCTAAAGACACCAAACCCTAAGACCTAATGAAATGAATTGCAAAGTGAACAT